>JAODJU010000092.1:742615-753975 GCA_026776725.1 Gnathonemus echidnorhynchus
GGAAATCCCACACTGCCGGGCCCAAAGCGAGAGTCAGAGTGGAGGAGACGGGAAATCCCACACTGCCGGGCCCAAAGTGAGAGTCAGAGTGGAGGAGACGGGAAATCCCACACTGCCGGGCCCAAAGTGAGAGTCAGAGTGGAGGAGGTGGCCATAGTGGGGACAGGAAGAGGCTTGCTGCTCAGAGCAACAGCGCCACATCTAGGTGAGCTGATGGAACAGCTCCCCGTCGATATGGGGATGGAGGTGATTATAGTGTATGTCCTAGAGTGGTTTTGCTTTGTCTGTGAATCTACGCTATGAGCACATTTGTGTAGAGACGCTGCAGCGTGTGGGAAATGGAAAGCAGATAAAATAGGATCGGGGTGCTGTGATGTCAGAGGTTATTTGGAAAAAAAATCTTCAAAGTGCTAAAGAGCTCTTCTCTTCTGCCGTGCTGCAAGCAGGCAGGCTGGGGAAGGAGAGCGTCTGGGGGGGGGGGGGGGGGGGGGGGGGGGGGGGGGGGGGGGGGGGGGGGGGGGGGGGGGGGGGGCTCCACCTTGGGCCCCAGGCTGAGGCCCTGTCCACTGTAGGCGAAGGAAGCCAAAGGATTCCCCCACTGACGAATCCCAGAGACAGCTGTGCCGCTCGTTTGCTCTTTGTCAAAATCACACTGATTCTGTGCAGCAGCCTCACACTTCATTTCCACAGGCTTTAATCCCTGCATGTGTAAGTGTTTGTGTCTGACTCTCTGAGGTCTCTCGGACCTGACTCTGTCCCTGTACATCCCACCAGGCTGTGACTCTCTGAGGTCTCTCTCACCTGACTCTGTCGCTGTACGTCCCACCAGGCTGTGACTCTCTGAGGTCTCTCTCACCTGACTCTGTCCCTGTACGTCCCACCAGGCTGTGACTCTCTGAGGTCTCTCTCATTTATCACTGAGTTAGTGCCTTGCCTATAGGGCCTGGAGGGAGCCACCACTCCATACAGCACATAGCTACAAAGGGTCAGCTTCATGGGTTCATATTTGCTCACATTTCTGCAAAGCGAGGTACATTGTCCTCTATAGCATCTGTAGTTTGTTCTGCATTTTATTTTGCATTAAAAATATTTTTTAAATCAAATAAGAAATTATTTACTGATTATTTAAAATTTGAAAATACTAATTATTATCAGTGAAGGATTTAAGCATATCAGTCTTGGCAGAAGACTTTAACCTGTAAACACAGAGCGGAGAAGCATCAGATGAGATTAATCTGTACCATTAATGAGGTCAGTTCTAAACAACACCATTGACTTCGACACAAAATTTTCTGCTTCGTTCAGACTTCACAAAGTTGGACACTGAGCAGCATAATGAATCATGATGAATGCCAGTGAAAAGCCCCGCTCGAGTGGTGTGTCTGGTGCTATCGGTGTACCCCGCCTGCCAGTGAAAAGCCCCGCTCGAGTGGTGTGTCTGGTGCGATCGGTGTACCCCGCCTGCCAGTGAAAAGCCCCGCTTGAGTGGTGTGTCGGATGCTATTGGTAGATACCACCTGCCACCCAGCACTGGGCACTGGGCATGATGCTTCATGACACCAAAGGTCGGTGTGTAAAAGAACCGCTAGAGGTTGTCAAGCAGACTGGTCTCACAGGAAAACAGAGGCTCTCACCTCCATTCTTTACATGTTCGAGTCAAACCGTTCTGAACCTGTGTCGCTAATCTACAGTTAGCTCCAAAAATCTGCTGTGGGACATGTTTCAGAAAAAAACCATTGATTGAGTTTTGTCTTTTATCTTAGCATTGAATGAAATCTATGCGTGAGATACCAGAGTTCGGTGAGGTTGGGCTAGGAGGTCAGATGTTAGCAGATGTAATTAAGGCCAGTGCTCTGGATAGGACAGCTTGGAGGCATCTGCCCCCCGCCCCCCCAGCCCAAAACAATGCTCCACTGAACAGAAAGTATATGAAGGAGAAGAGGCAGGGGAGGGGGGAAATACCTCTGGACACAGGAAGTGATTTTGGATGCCATTTAATATTTATAGAAACCAGGGAAGGATTCGCATTCCCGGCAAGAGGGCACAGGCCAGGGTGACGGGCATCCATGAGGCCTTGGGGGTGGGGGTGCCGCTTTAGGAGACCCATCCTCTGAGGTCAGTCCCGTAAATGAGCTGGGATGGCGAATCGGTGTAGCTTCCTGTTTAGCACCGGTGCCAGCATGTGCCCACGGAGCGCTAAGGAGCATTTAGCACGCCTGAGCCTCGTTAGAAACTGGCGGGAATCCTTCAATCAAGTTACTGGGGGAGTCTTGCTGCTTGCTTCCTTCGCTCAAATAATTACATACAAGCGTTTGTGAATTTCAGACCCGCACTGACTGTGTATCAGCATTTAATTAGAAACAAAGGCAAACGTATTTAGTCGGGAAGAGCAGACTCCGGTGGGAGACCCGACTGCCGCCGCCGCCGTATGGTTAAAATTTGCTAGATTAGTTTAGTCAAGTGTGAGATGAACCACATTGTCAATCACCCCAGGGACAGAAAGGAAGCGGAGCTGTCAGTCAAAGCCGGCCTGGCGTTGTCCCTCTCGCCGCCTCCTGGAGGGGGGTAAGAGTTCAGCGTGAAAGCAGAGAGAAAACAGCACTTCCTGGGCAGGCAGCTTCAGCACGTTCGCACTCTCAGGAACGGGGCCACTTTATTATTATTATTCCATTTGCTTATCTCTTAATTTACCATTATATCAAATTAAAAAGTGATATGAAATTTAAGTTTTAACCCCTGATGGGTGACCTTAATCTCTAATGCGCACATGCTTACTGTTGCATTATTTCGAAATATATGCTGTAGTTTTGTCTGCTTTGGGCCTGTTTTGGGCTCTGGTAGAATACGTGCAACATTTCAAGTGGTGTTACGCAGCAACCTCCTGTCACCATGACTACAGAATTTGATCAGTGGGAACAAAAAAATGCATGGATGGGTGGATGGATGGATGAAAGTGTAACATCTTCAAATTTGTTCTGTTAATAGTCAGGCAATTGAATTCCTTCACTTTCTCCTTAAACCCTCCAACAGAACACGCAAAGCGGTGCTCTGCAATGTAACTAAGTGACGTGAGAACACTGACTCGCTGCGCTGAGCAGACGCACTCGCGACTGAATGTGCTTCTGAGACGGAGTCTTTCAGAGAAGTTCTGCTGCTCTTCCTGTGCCCATTTCCCGGCTTAGAGCGCTGCTGTTTCAGACAGGCCATTCGCACATCGCTCTCGCTGCCCCGCGCCCTGACAGCTCCGGCCCCGCGGCTCAGTCTGCTCTCACATCCCATCAGCATCTTTATACTTTGCCAGCCTTGGGCTTTGCGTTTTGGCTTGGACGCCTTTACAAATGAACACAATCACTGGTGAGTCTGCACTGCCTGACTGCATGGGGAAAACAAAGGCGGTGCCTTTACTGGATTACTGTCTCACTGGAGGGTGCAGTGGCGCCCTGAACACGCCCACAGAGCCAGGCTGCCTACTGCCATTCCAAATCCCTCATCTGATTTCACTACAGTAATATAATTGTGTCTCTTGTTATTGCCTGTAAAGACAAATTCTTTCTGCAGGCAAGGTAGGTGATCAATGTAGAACCTAAGAGAATCCATTTGCTTGCATATTCTATTTGTTTGTAAATGATCAAAAGTGGCCAGTTAGTTGCTCATTCTGAGACGGTCAGACCAAACAGCACCATCGTCCCATTCCGCCTCCCGTCTTCCAAGTTTTGCCAAGTCTAATTCTCTAGACCTGTAGTACTCTTCAACATAACCAGAACACAATCAACATACTTTATGTACTACTGAATCCATTAAGCAGGTTTTGAAAAAAATTACAAAAACAAATCACATCTCTGAAAAAACCAACTGTACATTTTGGAGACAGACAGAAAAGGCCGGCATGCAGATATATCAGCACCAATCGCTGATTTTTCAGGGGCGTGAAAACAGGAATTCAATAGTTTATTAATTTTACATTGTTACATCTCCTCTAATCACATTTTCAACATCCCAATGTGCTTTGCAGTAATTTCACTTAATAACAAATTACTCGAAAAGTGAATTATAGCTCCCTCCAGGGTAGATCTTGGTAACAACTGTGTTCCAGAAAAAGATTACGAAGCCAGACCGGAACGGGCCAAAGGGGACTGGAGGAGAAGGGAGAAGGAGTCAAGCCTGCGGGAGAAGCCTTCATGTCACTCCCCCTTCTCCAGTGCCCACTGCATACGAGTTGCCGTCAGTGATGTCATGGGACCACTGTCCACACTGAGGACCAGGTGATGTCAGCAAGCAGCTCAGTGATGTCACAGGACTGCTGTCCACACCGAGGACCAGGTGATGTGTGTTTATGCATAGGAAAACAACAGGTAAGGGAGGGGTCAAAATGGGAAGACTAACTCTGGGATGGGCACAAGTAACAGGAGGACTGACATTAATGACTGGAATCAGGAACAGAAGACTGGGAAGAGTGTATAAATGGGGCTAACGAGGGCCTGATAATATTCAGGTGTTGATGTTTACTACATTAGGATCAGGGATTATTAACAGGACACAGCTGGGAAGAAAACAGGAGGATTCCGGAGGACCATCAGCGACCCCTGCTGGTCATACCGGGGGGTGGACAGGAAAGGTTGTGACAGTTTGCATGTGAGTTGAAAGGTTCTTAGTAATAATTCATTCATTAATATAAGGGCTTGTGAACGGCACACGATGAAGAAGGGTCTGCCGAGTCTGCATAAGCTCCCCTAAATGTTATCTTCAGTCTCTGACTTCCAGATATTAGCCCCTTATTTAAATAAATATGTAACCCGTCTCACAATATCAGACAGATTATTGACCAGGTGGAAACGCTTTTTGGAACAATTATGAAGCGGAAGGAGGACAAAATGACAATGGCATGGAAGCGATGAAACAAGGCGCAATGTAACCAGCACATCGATGCGGTTATCACAGGCAAAGTGATGACTTAGACTTAAAAACTCACAGATACGTTCCTGTGGGTGGTGAGTGACCTGCATGGGAGCAGTGAAGATTATCATGAACTGCACAGCAACAGGCTCTCATTTGTTTATCCTTGGAAGCATCATCACATCTACATTCAGGCACCATCACGGCACACAGATGCAGATGTAGGTACCTAGATCCCTGCCATGATTTTTTTGTATTCTGTCCTCCGCTGTGCAAGTTTTGAATTATTGGAGTAGCACAGGAAGTGAAACTATAGCGGAGAGTTCATTCGTAATTGGTTACGGTCACGCTACACAAACAGGACGGAATCTGCAACTGATTACATTTCTTCTTCCTGCATTAATAGCTCCAAAATGAATTACATTTAAGGTCCATTCCCAGCATTTGGTTTTCTTGTTTTGGAGGCTGTTTTACAGAGAATACCCCACCCCCCCCACCCCCCACGACTACCACCACCAGTAGATATCAAAGCTTAGTTTCAGTTTCAGCAGAGGGTAACGTGCTATGTAGGAGGAAAAGTCCTACGTCAAGCTAAAACAGACGTAGCTCAGATCTTCTGTGCGGCCGTCGGCCCGTTCAAATGGTGGAACTGAGAGCTTGGGAAGCTGTGGAACAGTGACGTGGTGCAGTGATGTGGAGCAGTGATTTGGGACAGTGATGTGCAGCAGTGATTTGGGGCAGTGATGTGCAGCAGTGATTTGGGGCAGTGATGTGCAGCAGTGTCTCATGGGGGCTGCGTGTGGAACTCTAAGCAGAACGGTCTGCCAACGAGAAGCCGCTGTGGATGCAACAGACGTGTCAACAGATTCACGTGTTTACATTTTTACATAACAGTGCATGTTAGTTAGGAGATTTGATAAATACATGCCAATAGAAAATGTGCCCAAATGTACAGTATATATCAGAATATATACATACATACATGTACTGCTGCAGGTCTATATGCTTCTGCTCTGTTGGTTTAAGATCTTGCAAATGCTAATGATGAAATTATATACTTTTTTTATGAAGTGTTGTATAGCAACAACATTTTAACATCGTGTTTAGACAACAATCTTCAAAATTAAAGAAAAACAATGTCTGTACAGACACACAGAAAGCACTCAAAGTTGTATTTCTGTAATGTGTCATGCTGGATCTGTTTTGAAATACTTGTGTATTATTGTGTATTATGTATTTCTGCCCCATAAATTGTAGCCCTTATATGGATTTTTTCATAATAAATGTAGACATAACGGAAGCTGTATTTTTGTATACCAAAAAGTTTAAAATGTGTATAATGGAAGCCATGCTGTGTGGGCTGCAGAGGATGATGGTGCGTTATGTGTGCAGTGAGCGGCAGATGAAGCGGGTTTTCACCGAGAGCCAGCGGAGGACTCTTTCTTTCAGAGTATAGCTTTATATAAAACGGGATTTATGCCAAAGATGAAAAAGTTGGAGAGAGTCTTCTGTATTTTTGGGATAAGTCTCCGGTTACACTGTTTTTAAAGTGGGCTACACAATTCCAAAATTACTTGTCAGTGGACTCAAGATGCTTCAAAAATGCATCTTGTATGGTTCAAAATATTATTCAATCCGCATAAAATGTAAATGTGTAGTTGTGCTAATTGTAGCTTTTAAGTTATATAATATTTCAGTTTGTTAGCACAGTTGCACAGCTCATAGCTTACTCCTTGTCTCTGCGTGTATTACATTTCAGGTCAGGGAAGAGACTCTGGCATAACGAGCATAATGTTTGCTGTAACACTTTTTGCTTATTGTATATTTCCATACACGGATACTTTTTAAACTTCAGGAGCATGCTAAATATGATTGTTTACTTATGACCTCACACGTAGCCAGTTAATATTTAAAATGTGTATGTAATGGCATACACAAGAGCAAATGTATACTGGCTGTTACCTCTGTCGTGTAACACAGCAAGTTCGTCATTGCTCAATTATTTGTTCTGTTAACACACCTATGCACCTCATTTAGCTCCTCATTTGTTTAATCGTACTGTAGTTTAAAATGAAAATGTTCTTTTGCGGTGTTTCGACAAGTATTAGGCATAGTTAATAAGCCTCTTAAAGAGTAATACGCTGTGTGTGTTTGCGCACATAAAAACACGGACAATTATTACTAATTATTGCATCGCAGTCCAATAACAGGATGCTCCACGGTAGTTAGATAAGATACACTTTGCCACGATGAGCCAAAGTAATAAAATACCTAAAGGTTTTACGAGTCAGTTTCTGCCATCTGTTTAAAGTCCTGTTCTAAGCTTGCGATCCCCTGTTATAAAAGACGGCGATCGCGCATCAAAGAGAAATGCAGTCATTTCCAGGGCACAGGTGGAGAAGGATTCATCCGACCAGCGCAAGTCAAGACACAAGCATTCGCCTTGGGGATATAAGAAAGAAGATCGGGATGGCAGGCATTTTCCCACAGTGGGAAACAAAACGAGCAAAACCGCGAGAAGCGCCGCGCTGTAAGCTGAGCCCCCAAGAAACCGAAGTCACACGCTTCTGAAACACGCAGGGGGAATCTGCTGCGCGGCCGCGGCGTCTCTGTGCGCTGCGACCGGCAAACGGGGAGCCAGTCCCAAGCAAAAGCAGTCAGTGGAGATGCAAAACCTGGAACTGTGACAAAAAAAAGATAGATAGATAGATAGATAGATAGATAGATAGATGTGTGTACGCCTCAATCAGTTTCACACACATACACACACATTTGTATAGGCGTACAGGTGTGTTGTACGTGCATATTTTTTTAAAATCCTGGCACTCTAACAGAAACATGATATCAGAGGCCTTGTGTGCAACGAGTACAAACCCGCACAATGGACAGCAAACTTTTTTTAATATAAATCTCCATTATCAATTTACTGACCTGGCATGAATTCAATAAACTCTTGACTTTCATACTGGCTTTGTCACTAAATGAAGCACCGAAAGGCTTGTGTGAAACATAATGATTATTTATGAGAAATGTCAAGTGCCTTTCTCTGAACATTGGGACAAATGCCTTTTCAGGGGAGTGAATTTGCAAGGATGAATCGTGACATCCGTGACTGATGAAACGTCACGATGCAAAAGAGATTTCCTAAAACGAGTGCAGATTCAAAGTCAGCTCAGTTTTTGATCCAACATACTGAAAAACTGTCTGCTAATGTTTCAAAGCCACAAATCACCGATAAAAAAACTGATGCAAATACTAATAGCCAAAAAACATTAGCAATAGCAAACATGCATAATGTTTCATCGTATCTTTTTCAGACTAATAACACTGTACCTGCAGTGGTGAACTGACCAAGCAGTCAGTCAGATTCCCTGTTTGTGTCAGAATCAGAAGTTATGAAAATCTAGCAGGGTAAGAGTATGGGCTGCAGAAATTGTTTGGCACATTTTAGAGCTAAATCCTAAATTGCTTTTTGGAAATTTTTTTTTCAAGTGACACTAATTGAAAGAAGCATGTTTGCCGTTCTAATCTTTCAGCGTGTGTATAATTTTTACTTTACTTAGATTAAAACTGACTGAGTTTCTTTTTTGTGGCTGAAATGTGATATCCTAAATGATGTCATAAAGACTCGAGCAGGCCAAGGGAAACAGACACCCCTAATGTCATTGTTAGCTGCTGAGAATCTCCGACAAGCTAACGAAACCAGTCATTTGTTTGCGTCAAGTTGCACTGTTGGTTATGGATCCCGGGAGTAGGTCAGAAAAGGTGTAGGTGGATCTCGTAGGCATAGCAAAGGCAGGCTTCTGGCACCATATTAGTCAGAAAGTTTGTATTCATTATAGCGCTGCTGTCCTATGCTGCCTATTCATTCCTGACAGCGTGGTCTTTAATGCGCCGGGCCATGCGGGGGTGGGGTCGCAAGCTTCTGATATCCTTCCATGCTGAGGAAGGAATTTAAAGTACTGTCTGTGAGAAATGCAAAATGTATGAATCGCCACGTCTCAGCTTGATTTATGTGAAATAATAATACACTATTTAATGCTTAAACATGGCTAGGAGCAATCTGTGGCTATCAACATGTACAATGGGTAATGACGATGGGAGACAGATCGCCTGCTGGACCTGTGATGCTTGTTTAAAAGGTGCTGGCAGATATAACAGGCTGTACGTGACTGCAGAGCAGCGCGCCGCCTTGGGGTTTCCGCGCAGGGAGGCTCGGCCCTTAATGCATCCCACTCTTTTATTCTGTGTTTTTATTGGCTGCTTTTTTTCACTTCTGAGAATTCAGCCAATTATTCTCAGCTATATTCTACAGTGCGTTTGGTTGACTGATTGATGGTATGTTTCTTGGTGGAAATCAGACAAAATGTTGCCTCTGAAATTCTGTGAGATACATAAAATCATTCAAGTTCAGGGAGCTCACCAAGAATGCCATATATGAAGATATAAATTTTGTATCAACAGAGCCTTAGTCTTTGTCGCCTGCCTCTTTCTGAAAGAAGGGTTGATTTATACAATATTATCATTAGCCAGAATTTTTACCCAGGATGACTTTGACAGAGTTGTACAGCTGGAGGATTGAATCAGGAAACCTAGTCACATCCCAGCTCCCTGCTGGGTATGATATCAGAGCCCTAGATGGGATTTGCAACAGAAAGCGTCCTTACCATACGAGGTAGGACTAGGACTAAAATCAGTCCTGGATTTTTGCCCATACAGGCCCAGCACACATACTGTCTGTGCCTATGATATCATTTGGTAATATTGTATCAGACACTTAATTGGATCACTTTCTGGACGTGACAGAGGCATTACTCAAGTAATGGAGTTGCTCATTGCTGTGAGGTAATCTGCTATTAAACACGGTAAATTGATATCTGGCGTGGGTCTGATCTGAAGATTCTCCTAAGGGTTTTTCTGTGCATTCTCAGCACATTTCCTACTTTTACAGCAGTAAAAGCAGCAGTAACACTCTCAGCATGACTCCTGTTTTTACAGCAGAAAGACTGGCAGTGATATTTTCAGCATGACTCCTGTCTTTACAGCAGTACGAGTGGCAGTAATACTCTGCATGACTCCTGTTTTTCTGCAGTCAGACTGGCAGTAACACTCTCAGCATGACTCCTTTTTTTGCAGCAGTAAGAGTGCCAGTAACACTCTAAGTGTGACTCCTTTTTTGTTACAGCATTAAGAGTGTCAGTGAGTGTGTTTTACAGCAGTAAAAGTGGCAGTAATACTCTCAGCATGACTTCTGTTTTTACAGCAGTTAGAGTACCAGTAATACTCTCAGCATGACTTCTGTTTTTACAGCAGTTAGAGTACCAGTAATACTCTCAGCATGACTTCTGTTTTTACAGCAGTTAGAGTACCAGTAATACTCTCAGCATGACTCCTGTTTTACACCAGCAAGACTGGCAGTAATACTCTCAGTATGACTCCTGTTTTTATAGCTGTAAGACTGGCAGTAACACTCTCAGTATGACTCCTGTTTAGTTACCCTGGTATGTGAAAACAAAACATTTCGCAATCGAACAAAATTATTGCTTTATTTTTTTTCTAAACGTGATTGAAAATAATCATCACTTCTTAATATTGCACTTAATGCTGCTGGCTGTAAATTATGGTTTTGCAATTATCTGCATTTTAATTAAAAACAGTCATTAAGAGTTTAGTGTCACAATAAGTAATATTTATCTCTACACATGATATATTTCATTGAACCACATATGCCATTGTGCCTGTAATTAGTTAAGAAATCCAGCAGGAAAATGAATGGAAGCTTGCTACCCATATATATGAATCTCACAAAGATGTGCATTTCTGCCAGATGTCACCCGATAAAGTCTGTGATCCTTTCGTGTATCTACCTGTTCTTTTGAACTGCTCTCATCAGGAAAATATTACATGGAGGATGTCACACACTACTTAATTAATGGTTGGCCACAGGTGTTAAATTCTTCTGGCAAACTATTAAACATTACATGCATGATTTGTGCAGCTAAGGGTCTGTAATTAAATGCTGCCTTGTGCCTTTTATCCGTTTTATAGTCTTCAAAAAGAAGGAGAAAGCAGCCAGAAAGTGCAGGGATTGTATTAATCCACATTATGGCATTAAAGAAGCACCAACCCCCCCAGCCAGGCTCTGAGACCCACTGCTGATGACAGGCCTTGGGGCGGAATGGCTGTAGCCAGGCATTTCCAGTTAAAACAGATGCAGGGGCTGTTCAGATGGGCTCAACAAAGAAGGACTCGTGTCAAACTGTGATTGACAAGTTCAACACATTGCTGAGGTTCATTTCAGAGCAGCTGCTGCACTGCTTACTGCTGTACATATCGAACAGTGCAGCTGCTACACTGCTTACTGCTGTACATATCGAACAGTGCAGCTAGTACACTGCTTACTGCTGTACATATCGAACAGAGCAGCTGCTACACTGCTTACTGCTGTACATATCGAACAGTGCAGC
>JAODJU010000092.1:759114-774637 GCA_026776725.1 Gnathonemus echidnorhynchus
GGTCACACCATTTTTCATGCTTTTTAGAAATCCTATGCAAATAACACCTATATCAATATTTAGCTCAACTACTCAACCATATAATGTGAGTATCATCGACTTACCATTGTTAGTTTCGATGTTGTTTGATGACTGTAGATGTGGGAGTAGGTAGGGGGTGCACAACCTTCTTCTAGTTTGAAATGCTCTGGGCCACCGCTGATTGATCAGATGTCATGACATCACTATCTGTGACGTTGACTGATGTTCGATGATTGAATTGGAGAAATGTAGTTCCACAACCTCAGGGAGAGGCATGGGGAGGCCATTTTGGATGTCCATTGAAGTTACCAAATACGGTTCTTTGCCCAATAAGAAATATAACCTTATTTAGTAAGAGCGTGTACATTTCTGTAGTAATTAAAGTGCCAGTCCTCGGAATGCTGTATCCTATCAGGTTTGTGTGTGTGCATATTAAGTTCCTTTTAAATGGCCCTTTAAAGTCCTTTTAGTGATTGTTTTGACCTTATAAGTCATGTATATGTCACCAAGAGAAAAGGGCTTGCAAACCACCATAACTTCAGGGTGATGTGTATAGGTCTGTGTAGGGTGTATAGCAAATCTAAAGTGACCTTTCTGTAGCCATGATTTTTTGAAGCAGTTCTATCTATGTGACATAGCTCTAGGAGCTGAGGAAAGGGTAGTCCCCGTAAACCACAGCGGGGCGGGTTTCAGGAAAATGTCCTTCTAAACCATATAAACCCGTATGTGTGTGTGTGTATGTGTGTGTCTGATTTTCTGTGTCTCCTGTTTCCTCCCCATGTCCAAAATCACGCAGTCTGCTTGAATCGCATGCCTAAATTGCCAGATGTATGAAACTGCATGTCTGTGTCCCGCTGCCTTTTGTCCTGCGTCTCCTGTCCGTGTCCCGCTGCCTTTTGTCCTGCGTCTCCTGTCCGTGTCCCGCTGCCTTTTGTCCTGCGTCTCCCGTCCGTGTCCCGCTCTTTGGTGTCCTGCTCACCCTCTTATAAGAGTGTAACTAAGAGGAGGTAAGTGATTGTGACGTGTGCATGGAGATATCTGCCAAAGCTGACTTTCTGAGTGAGGTATCAGATTAAGTGACTTGTACGCAACTGTTTAGGTCTGTTTGTTTTCAGAGTAAATGTACAGGCCTGTGGGTCACTAAGAGGCAGCCTGCACTTTGCTTGTCATGCGACTGCGCAGGCCTGTGCTTCGCTAAGAGGGAGCCTGCACTTTGCTTGTCATGTGACTGCGCAGGCCTGTGCTTCTCTCAGAGGGAGCCTGCACTTTGCTTGCCATGCGACTGCGCAGGCCTGTGCTTCGCTAAGAGGGAGCCTGCACTTTGCTTGCCATGCGACTGCGCAGGCCTGTGCTTCACTAAGAGGGAGCCTGCACTTTGCTTGATGTGTAATTGCGCAGGCCTGTGCTTCGCTGTGAGATAAGGCCTGCCTCCCTTTCTCGTTGCCGCTTCCAGGCCTCTTCTCCTCCCCAGCAGTTGCTCCCGCTTTGCTGTTTCCCACCTAATTGGAATGTGTTTTTCATGTTCGCTTTTTGCACAAGGTGCACTTGGGCTCTTCACCGCTCTGTCTTTCATCTCAGACACTCCCCCCACGGGTTTGTCCTTTCCATCGACCAGACTGCCGCCCCCCCCCCAGCCCCGGGTGATAAGCTGAAATTCGCGGACTTCGCTCAGGGTGTCAGTCAGAGCCGGGTCTGTCATGGGGGAATGGCTTCAAAGCACCACCACCCCCCCACCAGCCGTCGTCACAATGTTGTCCTGGGGCATCATCCAGCTTTTTGGGAGCTTTGCTTTTGTTTTCTCTTTTGGCAGGAGTCCAGCTCCGCCCCTTCACCTTCCAGGTCTCTGCTGTTTTCTTTCCTGTTTGCATTTGACTGAGTTTAAAGTCAAAGTCTTTAAAGAGGAAGCATTTAGATTCAGTCATAAGTTTGATGAAGGCATCCAACCCTGCTGATGGAGCCGGGTTCAAAGGGCCCCAAGCAGCAGGAGCCCTTCAAAGCCATGCTGCATGCAGGAAGGCAGGCAGACACACAGACAGGCAGAGGCAGACAGACAGACACAGACAGGCAGAGGCAGTCAGGCAGAGGCAGACAGGCAGACACAGACAGGCAGAGGCAGACAGACAGGCAGAGACAGACAGGCAGAGGCAGGCAGACAGGCAGGCAGAGGCAGACAGGCAGAGACAGACAGGCAGAGACAGACAGGCAGAGGCAGACAGGCAGAGGCAGACAGATAGGCAGATACTGTCTTACCGATGGAGCTTACACCAGCTGTCAGAACATAGCCTGCCTAACATTCTGGGGGTTACTCCTTAAAAAGTAAAATGTCACACAAAAACCCCTGCTGTATACTCATTGGAAAGCTCTCCCAATAAAGACGTGGTTAGTTATTTTGTAAATACTAATTTTAATAGTTCACCCTAACCCATTATGCAATGAATCCTGGACCCATCTGTATCTCTGTAAATCATGACTGTGTTGTAGTTCAGATCAGCAGGTGATGCTGGATCATTTTCTCCCAGTTCTGCTCTCAAAGAGAGGGAAATGTTTAAGGTGGCCTTGCTTGTGGACGCATGGAGTTGACTGGTCTGGACAGACGGACCCACCTGCTGGATACAGACCAAGGGAACGACTTGTTAAAGGGAGACAATGTCTGGGATCTGCAGAGCAGGATCAAGGTGGGGAAAATCTCAAGCACACATTTTATTACCCACAGCATTTTCCACAGTTGATGTCATAATCATTTAGGAGAAATCTGGCATATTGTCTGCTAGTAGTGCCTGTAAGTAGCTTCTGATTAGTAGTTTTTAATTTATTAATGGTCTTGCAATAAAATGCACTTGCAATGGGCAGAAAGGCTAATCTTGATGGCTATAGCAATGATCAAACTGTACAGGGTCATTATAACTGTTTTTTATGTTGTGTGTCTGGGTGGGGGAAAGGGTCAAAACAGATTTACAAAGAAGGGAGAGAAGAAAATGAATTCAAGCACTACATTTCTTGCTTATGAATTATAAGGAGTTTAGTATCCGCAAGGCATTCCTTATCTACTGGCTGCAGAGAGACGCGGCTGAATATCTGCCAAGAAGCTCTTCAGATGTGAAGACGTCAGGCAGCCTGGAGTGTGTTTGATTAAGAGTCGCGGAACGGGACAGCGCTAAAGTACCTTTGAACATGCGAATAGCCTTTGCAGAGCTGATTGCACAAACCGCTGTCGCATTGTATGCGTGTGGGCTGTGGGAGGGCGGTGAGAGCCTTCTGTGCGAAACATCATACTTAGCCAAGCTAGGAGAACCTCTGCAATGTCACCTTCTGCAAGGGCTCAGGCACAGAAAAGACGAGGGGGGAAGCTCCCACAGTGACCAATTATGGATTTAGGCTGATGCTGCTTGGACTTTGGCAGTGCACTGAAGTTACAGCGGTTTACACTGTGCTGCTGGTTTCACACGATTACGTCTATCTTTCATCATACTGGTGCGATGTCCATCACAGGACATAAACGAGGGGACACCCTGGATGGAATGCCAGTGGATCTATGGGATTCAGTGCCCCGAGGAAATACAACATGCAAACTGCACAGACCCAGAGCCAGGGGCAGGTTTTGCCCGGTCAGCCTGGAAGGTTGAAGTCCCCACTGATGCTGCTTGCTGCCCTCCAGAATAGCTCATATGCCACGTTTGGTAGTTGAGATGCTGAGAATATTCCAGCAGAAAATGGCCTGTCGCTGTGCCACTGCTCTAGCCAGAACATGCTGTGTGAACTTCGGGCACGGATTTCATTTCAACGAGAGACTCAGGAGTGATATGTGATCTGCCTTACAGAAACCTGGCTGTCGGACAAGATTCTGGCCTTCGCCATTCAACCTACCAAGGAGCTGACCAGGAAAAGCAGAGGAGGCAGAGTGTGCTTCATGATCAATAATTCTTGGTGTGATCGCACTAACGTGCACCCGGTCAAGTCCTTCTGCTCCCCAGACCTGGAGTATCTTATGCTTATGTGCCGGCCCTTCTGGCTTCCAAGAGAATTTACAGAAGTCATTATTATGGCTGTTGACATTCCCCCACAAGCCGATACTGAGCGGGCACTCAGGGAACTGTACAGCGTGATCAACAGGCAGGAAACTGCTCACCCAGAGGCAGCGTTTATCACAGCTGGGGACTTCAACAATGCCAACCTGAGGAAAGTTCTACCAAAGCACATTCAGCGCAACACCAGAGAAGATGGAGTCCTGGACTATTGTTGTGCCCTTCTGGGATGTATACTAACCCTTTCCATGCTCCATTCGGCAAATCAGATCACAGCTACATTCTGCCCTCAGTGTGGTGCATCGCTGGATGGACCAATCTGAGTCAGCGCAACATGATGGTTTTGATCAAGTGGACTGGGACATGTTTCAGAAGGCGACAGACAGCTTCGGCTGATATGTGGAATGCAGATTCATAAAAACGTGCGTGGACAATATTGTTCCTTCCATAACAATTAAAGTTTATCTGAACCAGCAACCATGGATCAACAGTGATGTTTGCACGGTAGATACCAGCTCTGGAAGACCATAAAAACAGCGAAATGTGACTACAGGAGCATGTGGCATGGACTAAACACCATCGCAGACTTCAAAGGGAAGAAGAGCATTAAGCAGATCACAGCCTCTCTGTGCAAAGACCTAAACGTGTTTTTTGTTCGAGACCGGTCAGTATGCACACTGCTGATGACATCATTGCAAACACCGTGTCTTCAGGCAAGTGAACTTTCGTAAAGCTGCTGGTCCTAATGGAATCTCCGGCCATGTCCTCAGGTCATGCGCGTCTCAGCTGGCTGGAATGTTCATGATCTTCACGATTCGCCCTCTCTGTCTGTGATTCCTGCCTGCCTCAAATTGGCCACCTCCATCGTCAACATCAATGGAAGCTGTGCAGAGCGGGCATCTAAAACGGCGCCGTAAACCTTGTCAACATTGATGGGAAGCTGTGCAGAACGGGCATCTGTAACCTCATCCACGTTTACGGGAAGCCGCGCGGGGCAGGTGTCCGAAGGAGCGGCGTGTACCTCATCTACATCAACGCGAAGCCGCGCGGGGCAGGTGTCCGAAGGAGCGCCGTGTACCTCGTCCACATCAACGCGAAGCCGCGCGGGGCAGGTGTCCGAAGGAGCGCCGTGTACCTCCTCCACATCAACGCGAAGCCGCGCGGGGCAGGTGTCTGAACATTTTTAATAAAAAAATCTCATAATTAATGGGCTGCTAGCTGCCATTGTCTTCGGGGCATAATATTTAATTTCCATGCATCGTGTCATATCTGAATGTCTTCACAGGGCCAGAGTCTGACACCAGATCCAAATGCAGGCTGCTATCACTTTTATTTATGGTGTGCAGCAGGTGTAAATCACTGCCAGGCCCGTTACAGACGAGCGGCCAAGTCCGTGGGAGGCAGGCATGGTGGCTGACCGCCTGACCCGGCAGTGCCCCCCAGTGGCAGGTCTCCCAGAAAATTGTCCCTGTCACACCATGTCATTTACAATGTAAAGGTTCATTCCTTCATTCACTCCATACTTCTGACTGAGTGCATGGGCACTCAGCTGCTTCCGCCTCTGAAACTGTGCGCTGGGGAGACTCTCCACTTGTGATACAACACTGAAGGAAGGTGCCGTTTGTGCTGTGGCCCAATAAAACTGGACAACCTCTAGCTCTGACACTGGGCAACATACATGCGCCTAAAGTCACGGGCTCACCTTCCACGAGAAGGCTCCGTCCCTTTATTCAGTGCCTGTAACACACTTCGCTGCTGGACAGTAATGTCTCTGCACAGTCCAGAACACCAAGTAGTTCAGTGCCTCAGCAATGGCTGCCATTTAGTCAAAGTATGAGGGAAGATCTGAGCTGCATTACCCATCATTTTGGCCTAGGATTTACGTGTAAAACAAACATTTTTAAAATTAATTTAAATATCAGAACAGTGTTCAGCGTACAGTTAACACTGATGGTGGTGTTGCTCCCAAGCTGCCTCACCATTGGCGTTACTCCTAAGATGCCTTGCCGGCACCGTTACACCCAAGCTGCCTCACTGGCACCATTACTGCAGAACTGTCTCTCCGTCTGCATTACTCCCAAGCTGCCTCTCCTTTGGAATTACTCCCAAGCTGGCTCGCCGTCTGCATTACTTCCAAGCTGCTTCACCATCTGCATTACTCCCAAGCTGCCTCACCAATGGTGAAACTCCCAAGCTGCCTCTCCTTCGGCATTACTCCCAAGCTGCCTCACTGATGGTGTTACTCCCAAGCTGCCTCACTGATGGTGTTACTCCCAAGCTGCCTCACCGTCCATGCTACTCCCAAGCTGCCTCACCGTCCATGCTACTCCCAAGCTGCCTCACTGATGGTGTTACTCCTAAGCTGCCTCACCGTCCATGCTACTCCCAAGCTGCCTCACCATCTGCATTACTCCCAAGCTGCCTCACCATCAGTGTTACACCCAAGCTGCCTCACGAATGGTGTAACTCCCAAGCTGCCTCTCCTTCGGCATTACTCCCAAGCTGCCTCACCATCTGTGTTACTCCCAAGCTGCCTCACCATTGGTGTTACTCCCAAGCTGCCTCACCATCTGTGTTACTCCCAAGCTGCCTCTCTGTCAGTGTTACTCCCAAGCTGGTTCACTGTCTCTGTCACTCCCAAGCTGCCTCACTGGTGGTGTTACTCCTAGGCTGCCTCACTGTCTGTGCTACTCCCAAGCTGCCTCACCATCAGCGCTACTCCCAAGCTAGCTTGCCATCTGCATTACTCCAAAGCTGCCTTGCTGGTGGCTGTTCCTTCTTTAGCCAAAGCCAGCAATGGTCCTCGTGGCTTCTCACCATTAATTAATGGCTCACATCTCGTTACTACTGCAGGATCTGTCCCTTCATGGTCTCCTCATTTGAGCAACGCTGTGGGCCTTTACTTATGAGTTTTAGGTACATTAGTGAGTTTTAGTGAGAAGAGTTCAGAATTTCTGCAGTGAGTGTCCCCGCGCCCTCGGGTGTGAATTAACTGCTGGTCTGCTGGTACATCAATCAGAACATGGAAGGCAGAGGCTGAATAGACAGGCAGATTCTTCTAATTAGAAATTTATAATTAAGCCTTTTGTCTTGTTGTTTTTTTCTGAAATGAAACTTGTTTCAGTACTTCCTTTCTGGTTTAATGTTAGTTATTGTATTTTTTCTCTGGAAGGGCAGAACAGAACATTATATAATTCTGTCAAAAGTACAGACAATATAGTTAAAGATGTGTTTTAAATACCGCATTCTTAGATGCCATTTGGAGTATATTGTAAAAAGCTGATTCTGAATTCAGTCCATGGGAAACACAAATAAGTAAAACTGTAATGCAAAGATAAATTTGCATATGCACACGCTGTCCTCATCGTCTGTGCTAATGTCACCTATGAGCCTCCCCCTCAACCCTTGACCTTCCTCCCTCAGCTCTTGTGAAGTGAGGGATGCTGGATAATGTAGTTGAGATGTCAGCGAGGCCCAACCTTTCACCTCAGGGTGATACCTGACTTGTTTGTACTGGGCTGATGTGATTGGTCAGTATTTCACTTTGGCCCGCCTCCTGGAAGGCATGATTGGGAGCCATCAGTTCTGACTCGTCTGAGGGCTCCAAGTAGCTCTGCACACCGGGCCAGCCCAGTCTGTCAAACTGCACTAATTAGAGCAGCCTGAGCCTCCCCTGCATGGCATAATCTAAAGCTGGGGAGCACAATTACTTACTTAAAACGACAAATTATCATAATGTTAATAGCGTATACAGGGGGGGAGGGCATTTGTAGGAAACAAATTATCCAAATTAATTTCCCTTCTAAAATACTTTAGCTTTTTTTATATTAGCTGTGAGAGCAACAACACTTTGTTTTCCATAGTCCACACATTTGCTTAGAAGCATCATCCTGGTGGATCCTAGCGGCTGAAGTTAACGGTGAAATTTAGAACAGAAGTTTCCAGATTGTCCTAAAGCCATCAAAATCCTCAAGCACGTATGCAGACGCCCATAATCCTTCACGGCCTTCACACGTCATCTCCACGTTCCACTGTCAAGATGGTTGACCACCTATCTGCCACGGTGCTCACCAACATCGTCATCATCAATGTTATCATCATAGTCATCATAATCATTATCGTCATGATCACCGTCATCGTCATGATCATCATCATCAATGTCATCATCATAATCATTATCGTCATGATCACCATCATCGTCATCATCATCAATGTCATCATCATAATCATTATCGTCATGATCATCATCAATGTCATCATCATAATCATCATAATCATTATTGTCATGATCACCATCATCATCATCGCCATCATCGACATCACCATCATCATCATCGTCAATGTCCTCATCATCACCATCGTCATCATCATAATCATCATAATCATTATCGTCATGATCACCATCATCGTCATCATCACCATCATCATCATCGTCATCATCATCATATTATTATTATCGTCATTATTGCCTTTTATTTGCAGCAACAGTATGAATGATGGCAGTGATGATGATGGTCTTTCAGTTTCCTCTACAACTTACTTTGCTTACTGAGGTCAGACACCTGGCATTACTCTCTCCTTATATATGGCCACAATAAACAGCAGCACGCTGCAGCGGCCGTGCATGGCCGGCTCTCCGCGTGCGGCAGAGGTCCCCCGACCGAGACCTAGGCGCTGCAGCGGCCGTGCATGGCCGGCTCTCCGCGTGCGGCAGGGGTCCCCCGACCGAGACCTAGGCGCTGCAGCGGCCGTGCATGGCCGGCTCTCCGCGTGCGGCAAGGGTCCCCCGACCGAGACCTTGGCACCGTATGCTGCCTCATGCCATTATTGAAAAGTTTGCAAAAATAACTAAATTAATGGGATCAGTCCCCCCTTCATCCATGTGTAAAATGCATATGCATTAGCATATATTAAATCCATCACAGACAGCGGTTTAAGACATTAATGTCTCCCATAGAAATGGGAAGAACCTCATCTTGCATATAAAGGATGTGGACCTCAGGAACAGGGAAAAAGAATGGAATACAAGATTTACCTTTTGTGTAATTTTAATGGCATCTCTGTGTTTATCTGTCTTTGTGGATATAAAGTTTATATATTAAAGGTTGTTAAATAATTATGCCTCTGCCAAAAAAACACATTTTAATTACAAAAAAATAATAAGAAGCTAAAATCTAAAATTATTGACTATTATATTTCGTATTGTTCAATAGCATACATATTTAAGATCTAAACCTCTAAACAAATCGCGTGGCCCAAACATGCTGCAAACGTCAAAATACTAGGCAGATCAGTGTGATGGATAAGCCACCACAGTCGACACAGCTTACACAGCCGCCACAGCTTACACAGCCACCACAGCTTACACAGCCACCACAGCTTACACAGCCTCCACAGTCGACACAGCCACCACAGCTTACACAGCCACCACAGCCGACACAGCCACCACAGCCTCCACAGCCACCACAGCTTACACAGCCTCCACAGTCGACACAGCCACCACAGCTTACACAGCCTCCACAGTTGACACAGCCACCACAGTCGACACAGCCGACACAGCCACCACAGCCTCCACAGTCGCCACAGTTGACACAGCCACCACAGCTTACACAGTCGACACAGCCACCACAGTCGACACAGCCACCACAGCTTACACAGTCGACACAGCCACCACAGTCGACACAGCCGCCACAGTTGACACAGCTGCCACAGCCACCACAGGACTTATAAATATTACAAGGAGAATAACAAGGCAGTTATGGCTGCACAGGCAGTGGCTCTTTAAGTGTCCAGGCTGGGAGACGATCAGGCGCCACTCCTCAGCTCGACATGCCAACACGGGCTTCGTGCCGGATAGCCATGGATCACACGGCCGCCTGGCCCAGTGGCTGAATGGGGACACCGATTCGCTGTAGCAGATTTTGGATGGGTAAAGGATGACAGACATGGAAGGGGGAAGCAGAGCCGCTCCGTGCCTGTGGGGCCACGCGGTGCCTCGGGCCGCTCCGGGCAGCATATTCATGCGGGGGCCTAATGGCATGTGCATCATAATGAGGGTAGTGGCGGCGGCGGGGGGGTCACGTGACACGTGTAATGAGGTTTCGCCTTTCGCCCAGCATATGTTTCAGTTGTTCTAATTGTTTCCAGAATGTAATTGCCTGATATGATACATTGCAGAGATTTCAAAGTTTTTTCGCTTGTTTGGTTTTGCACTGTTGGTTGCTGCAAGGTGCCAACATGAAAGTCAATTAATGCAAGAGATTCAGTCCCAGCCTCCAAGCTCAAAGACACGGTTAAAAGAGTAATGGAGAAGGTCTGCTTGGAACAAACAGAAGCAGAACTGAATGGTAAAAGCATATATACTGCTCAGATAACAATCCAGGGGCAAGAATGTCTATGTTTGATGACACCAGAGAGAAAATGGACTGGAAGGGACCGGGCTAACTGGCCACCAGACTGGTCCAGAGTGAGATCATCCTCATACGGACCGGGCTTACTGGCCACCAGACTGGTCCAGAGTGAGTTCATCCTCATACGGACCGGGCTAACTGGCCACCGGATCTGGCCCAGAGTGAGATCATCCTCATACGGACCGGGCTTACTGGCCACCAGACTGGTCCAGAGTAAGTTCATCCTCATATGGACCGGGCTAACTGGCCACCAGACTGGTCCAGAGTGAGTTCATCCTCATACGGACCAGGCTTACTGGCCACCGGACTGGCCCAGAGTGAGATCATCCTCATACGGACTGGGCTTACTGGCCATGGATCTGACCCAGAGTGAGCTCATCCTCATATGAATCGGCCATCTCCCTGTCAGCTCACAAACATGTCGCCATCCTCTCATCGCCGCTTATTGTGCTAATAGTGCTTTTGTCTGTGTTGCTGTCCTGCAGGAGAAGGAGCAGCGGCCGCACATCTCAGCCAGTGACACGTGTAATGTCATATTCATCACCGGCTGGGTCATATCTCATTATGGCTGTGAGAGACGCCTGGGGCAGGGCAGGCCAGGCGTCACGCGGAGCTGCTCAGGTACGTCGAAACATGATTTAATGCCATAATAACCTCCACTCTGCCGGCTGCCTTTTTCCCCCTCTTCTTGCTCCGTTTGTTTGCTTTTTGTTTACCGCCTCCTGCTTAATGAATGATACATTAGTGGACCCACTGAATCATAACTGGAGACGGGGTTGCAGAGCAAAAGGGGCGGGCGAAAAAAGACCAACCTGCAAATTAGTTTTCTTTTATTCGTCTTTTCTTTTCTGCTCAGTCACCCTGAATAAAAGATGCATGGGTGCGGGGGTGGGGAGAGCTCAGCGCGCTAAGCATTAGCGCCTCACTGAAAGAGGCCCACCACTGCGGGCTTTCTGCGAAATTAAACCGCAAGCGGCTGCCTCTATTTATAATACTGCTTGCTCTATATTGCAGTTTTAGCATTACTTAGAATCCAAATAGCAATATTCTGATTTTAGTTACTCTTGGCTAATAGCCGGTACTTTGGACATTCAGCACTAACGGCAGACGCTGCTTAGTCCTGGCTGTTTGCTGCAGACGCTCTGTACCTGCAGCTCTTCCTTTCCGATGCACCACATGCTAAGCTGGAGCTCATCCTTCAGCTGCTACTGTGTTGTTTAGCTCCTGTGGAAACACACAGCTGTGTTCTTGATGAATTACTGCAGCCTGCACCCAGTGAATGGGACCGCCTGTCACAATACATGTAAAAGGATTCATCCTCAATTTGAAATATAAAACATCTCACTTAAGTATAGAGTATAGCATGATGGAAATTTTATTAAAAAAAGGCGTTCTGTATGTAAATTAATGATATTAGATGCAAAACTCCTGGCAAAACAAAGTGATTGACTGTTTTCCTCTCTCTCGGTAGGAAATTAATTATGTAACCCTCTTTAGCTTACTGTTGTTTCAAGTCAATTAATTGTGGTAATTACTTATGAATTTTGCCTTTAATGAATGTGGCTCGTCGGAGATTTGACGATGAGCCGCCACCGGCACCGCTGATAAATGACGAGTGACAGGTGCTTCACTTCACACGAGTGGCTGAAACAGCTCGCTGATGCGTTCATTATGGGATGCCCTGAATCGTCCTTGGCAGAGAGCACGGGACAAGGCTGTGTGCCTTTGGAGAACAGTGTCTCCTGCCGTGTCTTACTCTGTGACCAGGCATCTCCTGGGTCACAAATCACCACTTAGGCATCCCGTGAGGAGACATTTCTCAGCTTCTGGTCAATGGCATGTGGCAATTCCAGCTTCATTTGCGATGCAAGAACTGAATTCCTATATGGAGAGCAGTAATGACATGTTGATGAACATAAGGTAACTGAGAAAAAAATGCTAATTATTCTCCTTCTATATAATATGACTAATCTCTGCAAATACTGAGGACCAAACTGGACTGGACTAGAATTTGAAAGCATTTAAAACATTTGAGAAAATATTGCTTACACATGTTGCAATACAGAGTGCTGAAAGACAATTAGGTGTTCTTAGTGGAGTGTAAAATAAATAACCAATGAAGGCTTTGTACAGCAGTACACACCTTCAACATTCCTCCAAATGAGCTTCAGTCACCATTGCTCTCGCTCTCAGACGGCCCTTTCTGGTCTGGACTTTGTACAGCAGAACGCACCCTGAGCATTCCTCCATATGGGCGTCAGTCACCACTGCTCCCATTCTCAGATGACCCTTTCTGGCCTGGGCTTTGTACAGCAGAACAAATCCTGAGCATTCCTCCATACGGGCGTCAGTCACCACTGTTCCCTTCTCAGATGGCCCTTTCTGGCCTGGGTTTTGTACAGCAGAACAAATCCTGAGCATTCCTCCAAATGGGCTTCAGTCACCACTGCTCCCGTTCTCTGCTGGTCCTTTCTGACCTGGGCTTTGTACAGCAGAACAAATCCTGAGCATTCCTCCAAATGAGCGTCAGTCATCACTCACTTGTTCTCAGGTGGCCCTTTCTGGCCTGACATGAAACCTGCTATCAGATCTATCCTGTAAATGTAGCGATTTGAATGAATTGCACAGCAATTCACTCAATGTATCAGAGCTTCACTCTGAAAACAAAAACCTCTCCCTCCAGTCAGAGGGCTGCTCTGTGCCTTTCAGTAAGACAGAGTAAATGGTGTGTGACTATTGTCAGTGTTTTTTAAAAACAGTATATTATAATGTATTTCCACTGCTTTGTGTACAACAGCTTTGTTTCAGTGAATCTGAAAGTATTAGAAGCAAAAGGGTCGACTCTCTAAAAATATCATGAAAGGTTAAAAGTGAAGGTGCTTCTATACTGTAAATGCATTTTGTGCTTATAGAGTCGCCTTGCCCCACCCCCCCGAGATCTGCATGCCTCTTTTAAGCCTCAGAACAGCTGACGAGGGAAAGCCAAGTGAAAATTCTAATGGTCTAAATTTATCATGCCCTCCCACTTTATGCGAGTAACAGGGCTGTAAAGTGTATCAGAGGATTATCCCTGCTATCACACGGGTCCCACGCATTTTCATTTGATGTCTGAAAAATGTTGTTTATATCAACTTGAACGCTACAGGGGTATGAGCCTCACATGAAATCAGGCCTCCCTCCCCAGCCAAAGTACGAGAGGCAGCACAGAAGTGGGCTGCTGCCTCTTTAAGATGCAGTACTGTATCGGTTACAATAAAGAGCTGAAATATCATGATTATATACAGTATTTAAACACAGTGCAGGTCAGGCCATCTTCAGTATTGTACATGTGGGACTGCTCATCGGAATAAAGAGGACTTCACTCCATTTTCTGTTCAGTTCTACTGTTGTAATTCAGTTGAAAAAACTGCATCTCTTTAGGTTATGTTGGGTTCATCTAAGGGAAGGGATACTGGTGGGGGTATATAATCCGCATTGTGCCAAAATCTGGCCTATGGAGCCACTTGCTTTACATCTTATCCAATTGGTATGGAAGCCTCTCAAACTGGCTATGGAAGAGTGACCTTGGAACCATGTGACCTTTGATGAGAAAGGCCCAAAGCTGTCTGTGTGCCGTGCAGAAGCTGCCTTCAAACAGCCATGAACCTCAGCACAGACAAGGCTAAATTAGTGCAATTAGGGAAATAATGAGTTCAATCAATTGCTTAAGTGCTCATCTGGAACAAAAATCTGCACACAGCAGTCCTCCAGGACTGGGCATGGACACCCCTCCTATAAAGTCAAAAATTATTAGCAAACTGACTGTTAATGTGTCTTTAATATTCTATGGGTAGTTCTCATCCAGTAAACAATTTTTTAACCAATTGTTAAACAAAATGAGTTTTCATTGCTCCGCTGTCACAGATTAAAAGTCCAGATCATGTTGATTATCTGTCTGGATTTGAACAGCAGGAGAGTTTCCTCTGTGAGCCTGAAGTGGGAAACGCCTGTTATGATGCATCTGAACTGTTCCTTTTTGAGGCAGACTGGCATGTTCCTCTGGGACGTGAAACGGAAATGTACAGCAGCCGCAGGTCATTAATCAGGACGTTCCCCAGCCACATGAATCCTCTCTCTGGGAAAACGCCTCTCTGAACTCCTCACCAGTCACTCACCTGTACTCTTATCCCACACTGCAGGCCTTAACAAAGGGACAGTCCGAAGCAGTTGAAACAGAGCTAGCAGCCTGCAAAAATGTCTGCTACCTTGGACACCACTGGCTCTGTTGAGGCTGGAGCTGGGGTTCATGGATGCGGTTGCCTGGAAACAGGGGTCACTGATTCCAGGTCTCAGATATGCCCCCAAGCCAGAAGCACTATGATCAGACTGAGCAGAGTGCATGCTTGGCAGCAAACAACATTTCAGGATGTCTCCTGCCTTCTCAGCAGCCGTCGAGGGAAATACTCGCTGCAGTATATGCTGAGGTAAGCAAATTGCCCCTAACGATAAAGAAAGCAGAGAGACAGACATCTGTCTAACGATGCTGGAGATGCGATGGGCTTCCTTTTGATGCCGACAGTCAGATGTCACAAAGAAACAGGATGTCTGTCATGTGCATCTCCAGCTTTGGTCTTTCTCTGACTGAGACAGAGGGCTTGCATTAATATGAAAGCCTGGATGCCAGTCTCAGCCAGAGGCACAGAAAAGCCTCACTGTGGATGCAGTGAAGCAGCGTGGACGTTCTGGCAGTGGGGCCCAGGTAAAGCAGACCGTGTTTCTGTGACGGGCTTTACCTAACACCCCCCTGTAGCTGTCAGGCTGGAGGGGGGGCACAGCTGTGACCCTCCTGTAACTCCACCTCTTCGCTTCTTTATGGCCTCTACAACAACCCTGGAGTTATACAGCTCAAACAACAGACTTATGCTAAACTAAAGCATTCCTGAATGTTCACAGCTTGAACGAATCTCAGATATTATGGCTACATTTTAATAAAACTATACCAGATACAATCTATAGCAGGGGTCATCAACTATATTTGTCAGAGGGCCAGAGTTTTACCAGACAGTCTCCTTGGGGGCCAGACCCCCAAGA
>JAODJU010000092.1:801450-818429 GCA_026776725.1 Gnathonemus echidnorhynchus
GGTCGCAGGCTATACCATGGGGGACGTGGCGAAGGTTGAGGGGGGGTTGGAGGCGGCGGGGGAAGCAGTTGCAGGATGTATCATGGGATCGTGGTGGACAGGGGGTGGACAGTGGCGGGGAAGAGATCACAGGTTGTATCATGGGGGACTTGCAGGAGGGGGACAAGCGGGTGGGTGGTGGCGCGGGAAGCAGGTACAAGCTGTATCAAGGGGACATGGTGGATGGGGGATGGGAGGTGGCGGGGGAAGTGATCACAGGTTGTATCATGGGGGATGTGGTGGAGGTGGACAGGGGGTGGAAGTTGGCACAGAAAGGGGTCGCAGGGTTTTTCACGTGGGATGTGGTGGAGGGTTACACGGGGGTAGGAGGCGACAGTAGGGGAGGCGGTTGCAGGCTGTATCACAGGGGATGTGGTGGTGGTGGACACGGGGATGGAAGGTGGAGGTGGGGGAAGCAGTCACAGGCTGTATCACGTGGGATGTGGCAGAGAAAAGTTCTGCAGAATATCTGACAACACAGATTCAACACCATGCAGGAACTATGGCAGATTAAAACAGTTAATCAGTCTGTTCTACATTATAGCTTGGAAAAGGCCACTCGTCAGTAAACATGAGCTAGGATAGCTGTGCTTCATTTTCCCACAGGGAAAGCTATGCTTCATTTTCATATTGGGTAAGCTGTGCTTCTTTTTCACTCTTGGGAAGCTGTGCTTCATTTTCATACCAAGAAAGCACTACTTCATTTTCAAGCCAGGAAAGCTGTGCTTAATTTTCACACTTGACAAGGTGTGCTTCATTTTCACTCTTGGGAAGCTGAGTTTCATCTTCATACCAAGAAAGCACTGCTTCATTTTCACACCTGGAAAGCTGTGCTTCATTTTCACACCTGGAAAGCTGTGCTTCATTTTCATGCCGGAAAAGCTTTGCACAATTTTCATGCTTGAAAAACTGCTTCATTTTCACACTGGAAAAGCTGTGCTTTGTTTTCACACCGTACTGAGGATTTTTAGATATCAAGTGGTGTTGAAACAACTAAAAAACATACAAATACCTGCTTTGTACTGGGTGTGTTTCTTTAATTTTTTTTAAATAATAGCATCTACCCATGAATAACATATCAAGGTGCCTGGCCACTGTTAGCATTATTTATGAATACTATCCTTTTGCCCATGAACAAGGGTGTGTGCGTCTCTGTGCATGTTTGTGTGGGTGCATGTGTGCATATTAGTGTCAGTGTGAGTGCATGTGTGCGTAGGATCCCGGGTTATTTTGCAAACTGGCAGTGTGCTGCTTACTTCTGCAGTTCTCCCCGTACACCCTTTGGTGCGGCCATGAATTAATAAACATTTCCTGGGTCCCCCCAGCTCCCTTCAGCCTCCACAGCCCTGTGAGCTAATCTGACATCTCCTGTATGAGGCAGATTCCCCTTCTGAGAGGCAGGTACCCCAGGGCGCCGGGCGCAGTGCGGATGCCTTCAGTTTCGGCTCCCTCTTCCTGCTGGCTGTCGTCTGTCTCCTTAGTCTTATGCCGAATAATTTCTGTCCTCTTGACATCATCTTCCAGAGCAGTTTGTGCCTGGCAGGGCTCGTCTGTCCAGCTTGGGCATCAAACCCACTTAGTCTGGGCCTAATCTGACGAGACAACCCTCTGCCCGCCCCCACCACCCTCAGGCCCCTCCGGACCGGCGCAGAAATCACAGCAAACTTCCTACTATCAAGGCGACTGGCCCAATCGCCCCATTGCAGCTGTTGCTATAAGACATGTCTCACTCGGTCATACCCTACTCCCACTTGCCTCAGGAGGAGGCTGCTCGGAGAGCTCCATCCACCACGCTTAGCAAAAGATGGCCCTCATTGTACATGAACAATGGAGTTCTGTCGATGGCTAATCAAGTGCTGCTATCCGTTGTTTCCAGTGTTTTTTGTGCCCTGGTCAGCAGTATGGCAGAAACAGCAGCATGATGTGGGGGGTGAAGCCCAGCAGCAGAAGCCCAGGCATGGCCTGTAGGGGAGCTGGAGCTTCTCCATCTTCCTGGTGTCGCAGGCAGGAGTGACACCCCAAGGCCACTCACTCTACAAGGCTGCTTCTGGGCTTAAGCAAACAGGAGGACACTTGATGCATGACACCTCCTTCTCCTGCTAACATTTTCTCTCATGCTGCGTCGTGTTATTTCACGTGCGATGAAGCTAAACAGGAGCTTAACGACGATGCAGCGCCTAATACGCCACACAACTCTCTCTCTTTCAGTTGTATATACCTGGGAACACAGCAAGAAAGCAGTTGTTGGGAAAGTAACAACATCAATTTGCCATCAGATTTATTGACTCGCTTGGTGCTATTGAGAGCGCACAGCGTACTTTCAAGGTTACTGAATAACACAAATACATCACTTTCCAGGTTACTTCATAGCACAGCCACATCGCTTTCCAGGTTACTTCATAGCACAGCCACATCGCTTTCCAGGTTACTTTATAGCACAGCCGCATCGCTTTCCAGGTTACTTCATAGCACAGCCACATCGCTTTCCAGGTGACTTCATAGCACAGCCACATCGCTTTCCAGGTGACTTCATAGCACAGCCACATCGCTTTCCAGGTGACTTCATAGCACAGCCACATTGCTTTCGAGGTTACTTTATAGCACAGCCACATCGCTTTCCAGGTTACTTCATAGCACAGCCACATTGCTTTCGAGGTTACAGTATAGCACAACCACATTGCTTTCCAAGTTACTTTATAGCACAGCCACATCGCTTTCCAGGTCACAGCACAGCTACATCACTTTCCAGGTTACTTTATAGCACAGGCATCGCTTTCCAGGTTACTTTATAGCACAGCCACATCGCTTTCCAGGTTACTTCATAGCACAGCCACATCGCTTTTCAGGTTACTTCATAGCACAGCCACATCGCTTTCGAGGTTACATTATAGCACAACCACATCGCTTTCCAGGTTACTTCATAGCACAGCCACATCGCTTTCCAGGTTACTTCATAGCACAGCCACATTGCTTTCGAGGTTACTTTATAGCACAGCCATTGCTTTCCAGGTTATTTTATAGCACAGCCACATCGCTTTTCAGGTTACTTCATGGCATAGCCACATTGCTTTCCAGGTTATTTTATAGCACAGCCACATCGCTTTCGAGGTTACATTATAGCACAACCACATCGCTTTCCAGGTTACTTTATAGCACAGCCATTGCTTTCCAGGTTATTTTATAGCACAGCCACATTCGTTTCCAGGTTACTTCATAGCAGAGCCACACCACTTTCGAGGTTACTTTATAGCACAGCCACATCGCTTTCCAGGTTACTTTATAGCACAGTCACATCGCTTTCCAGGTCAATTCACAGCACAGCCACATTGCTTTCCAAGTTACATTATAGCATAGCCACATCACTTTCCATGTTACTTTAAAGCACAGCCACACTACTTTCCAGGTTACTTTATAGCACAGCCACATCGTTTTCCAGGTTACTTTTCAGCATCGCCATATTGCTTTCTAGGTTACCTTACAGTACAGCCACTTCGCTTTCCAGGTTAGTTCATAGCAGAACCACGTCTCTTTCCAGGTTACTTATAGTAGAGCCACATCGCTTTCCAGGTCACTTTACAGCACATCCACAATGTCACTTCATTCTTGTTGCACAGAATAATGGCAACAAGAACACCAAACCAAAACTCCAAGTTTGTCAGTAACATTTATTGACTATTACTTCCTCAAATAAAAATATATTTATTCAAGAAAACAATAGCATTTAACAAGTCCAATTTTCTGTCCAATGATATACTCACAAATATGCTAAATCACAAGTTATACCTGCGTTATCTGAAAAGTCAAATAATTAAAAGAAAAATATAGTTGTGCAGTAATAATATAAAATTAATAACAAATACAATTTCCTGTGTCAAATGTTGATGGTAGTTTGCCTGTTTGGACACCAATAATACATAGATTATCATTTGATAACATTTATAAGTATTTTAATGTACATGAACTAATAATCTGTTATTTGTTAATGACTCATTAAGGAAAGTTGTGTTATCCAGAAGGCAATCATAATCAATCCAGGAATCTAGTATGTGGCCTGTATCACTGTAAAGCATTTTGTTTCACAGACATGGTTTGCAGTGTGAACAGTGCATATGGAATGCAGATGTGATTTTAGGATGACCGAGAAGCTTCAGAGACATAAAAGCCGATGCTGGTAAAGAGCTTCTCCTCTGTGGAGCTTAAACCATCACTAACAAATAGCTAATGCAATATAACAAACAATGAAAAAAGTGCACACTGTAAGTATCATCGTTTAGTGACATTCATGCCATAATATAAATGCAATCTACAACCTATTTGCACATGAAATATTTATTTGTAAATAATTGGTGCATTTCTGATACTTTCCTGTGTAAATGTCCGAATTTAAATAAAGTAGGTGGATCGGTGGCCATGGGCAAAGACGCCGACCAGCACAGAGCAGAGTGGCAAACGGTGTTAAATCTGACTCGTCAAACTGCAGTCTGCAGTATAATAAGACCATCTGTAGGGTCTGGGTACTTGTAGCCTGTTTTTGCATCAAATCATTGATGGAAATCCAGGAATGAGCACTGATTTGTGGGAAAACTGTACTGCAGTATATCTGTTCATCAATGATTTGCATGTCTAATTTCCAGCACAGGTTTATAACATTAACTTCTATTGTCTTTATGCCTGCGACTATTTAACCATTCAGAATAAATATGCATTTAAAATGATCATGAATAATCTGCACCAGTTGCAGTGCAAGACTGACATCTGCAGTCTAATGACAATATTGCTTTGATATTTGCTTCCATTACTTTCAGGTATTTGAATTTTCATGTCATTTTGATAATTACAACAATAACTGGTGCTTAACACAGGGCAGTGATGCATGTGTGAGCTATGTGGGTTCTTGTTTGGTCTCTGACAGCTATGTGGGTTCTTGTTTGGTCTCTCACAGCTATGTGGGTTCTTGTTTGGTCTCTCACAGCTATGTGGGTTCTTGTTTGGACAGTATTTCAGGTCTCCAAGGTGCTATCATTGATAAGGCTGGAAAACCCCAAGCAAACGAGGTAACTGTAGTAAGGATGTACACCAGGTTACTGAAAGGCCATCATAGGGCTGAGTGCATGATCTCATGCAGTATTTGACTGTTCAGAATGGCAAGTTTTAAATGTACTGATATATTGTATATATCTGATCACAATGGCCTTTCTAACCCACTAAAATGCAGAAAGAATGCTTTAGGGCTCAGTGCACAGTACTGTGACTCCACACCATCAGGAACATGCGTTTCATTCCTGCCCTGGCCCTCTGTGTGTCTGGAGTTTGCATGTTTCCCCCGAGTCCATGTGGGTTTCCTTTCACACCCTAAAGAGAGGAAGAGGGCCCTGTAATGGGCTAGCACGGGTGTAATGCTACCTTCTATCATGGTTGTAGCACTACCCTTACTCTCTGTTATACAGTAGCTGTAACACTATTCCCTACCCTCTGTCACGGTTTTAACTCTATTCCCTACTGTCTGTCATGGCTGTAACACTATCCCCTACCCTCTATCACGGCAGTAACGCTATCCCCTACCCTCTATCACGGCCATAACGCTATCCTCTACCCTTTGTCATGGCCATAACGCTATCCCCTACCCTCTATCACAGCTGTAATGCTATCCCCTACCCTCTATCATGGCTGTAATGCTATTCCCTACCCTCTATCATGGCTGTAATGCTATTCCCTACCCTCTATCATGGCTGTAATGCTATCCCCTACCTTCTGTAATGGCTGTAACGCTATCCCCTACTCTCTATCACGGCTGTAACGCTATCCCCTACCCTCTATCATGGCTGTAACGCTATCCCCTACCCTCTATCACGGCTGTAACGCTATCCTCTACCCTCTATCATGGCTGTAAAGCTAGCCAGTGTAAGACCCTCTATCATAGCTGTAACGCTATCCTCTACCCTCTATCATGGTTGTAAAGCTATCCCCTACCCTCTATCATAGCTGTAATGCTATCCTCTACCCTGTGCTGTGCTGTCCTGTGCTTTGTATGAATGGCTCCAGGCTAATCACAGTCATGCACTGAAGTATATACTAATAAAACACTCCTATTTATGAGTGCCCCCTGGAGATCTACACATTCAAAGCAAGGGGCTCAGCATTTCTATTTATTGTGCTGTGATGCATTTGCCAAGAGCATCCAGCAGAGGGTGATATCGGCACAGTGTTTGATTATGAAACACAAAGTACCCCAACAGCGAATGAAATTGATTAATAAAATTACAGAAAGTAACAGTTGGGGTAATTCAGGATAACACATAACAGTCTTCTGTAGAAAGTAGCCAATAATTGTTCTTATACTGAAGAGTTTCTGTTCTCTGTTGGTGTTTATGACCAACATGAGAGGCAAGCCAGTACTCGCCAGGACTGTGGATCGGAGAGGAGCACCAGGGCACACCGCTGCCCCCATCCTTGCCCCCTCCCCTCTGCCCTGCTGATTGGCTGTCAGACACAGGCTGGACAGACAGGGGTGTCCCAGCAGGGCTGCGGGGGCTGCCATTGTTATTGTCCCGGCTCCCTATCACAGCCATTGTGTCCTTCCTGTTATGCTGGGACTGGCGTGACCCCAGGCCCGCTCTCAGAGGGTAACGTTGGCCAACATAAATCAGCAGGGGGAAGCCGGGAAGCCCTGGCATTTCAGGGGGCTGCCTTTGCCTGAAGGTCAGAGTAAACATGGAGCTGAAACTGCAGCTCTACTGACGCTCTCTCCTGTCTGCTTGGTACGTCCATCCGTGAAGGAGAAGGTGCCTTCCTGAGTAACCTGGGATGATATGTCAGCGATCCTGCCTTTACATTTTAGTTTGCTTACATTCTCATATTTTCTGCTACTTTAATTAGGCATGATCGTTAACTGTAAGATTACCACTTACAGCCAGTGTAAGACCATGTTTTTCATTTCCAATATCCTTCCAGCAAACAGCTGCATCTGGACATTTACTTAACAGCCAGTCTATAATGAGCACAGACTGACTAACAAAAAAACCACCAAATTTTGGTGTGAAGTGAAAAATAAAACATCCAAAGAGGCTACTTTGGAACAGGGAAATATTTCACCGTGTTATTCATCGTGTCCGTGGCTGCAGGCCTCTGTGGGGGAGCACTGCTCTCCATTGTTTACTTTCATAGCTGCCTTGCCCTGTTATTGCCGCTGTAAATGAAAGCAGTCAGGGGCCTCTGGGAACAGTCTCACTTAATAACCTGATAGTGCCGTACTGCGGGCGTCCCAGAAGGGGCGGCGGGTAACATACATCCCCTGACAACACAGGACAGCACTGCGAGAACATAGCGAAGCACTCTGTTCCGAACATGCAGCGGGTAGCTTACAGACCTCCCTGTCTGCACACGTCATACCCCGAGCTCCTCTACTGTGCCAGGACGTGGGTCAGACCAGTCGCCGGGGGCCGGCTGTCCCTACCCGTCTGCTCGAAGCAGGGGAGGGGAACACACCACACCCCAGGACCTGCATGCCTGCCTGCCTGTGCCTTTCATTATGCTTAATCCATTTCCATCACCATTATCAGGTGTTCTAGCAAGATCCGGAATCTCTTTCCGTCCCCTTTAAAACCTACTGATAGCTAAAGGAATAATTCAAAATTCATAGTCATATAAAGGGTATTTGCCTGCTGGAATGTGTTAATATGACTCAGAATCTGAATTATGATGCAGAAACACTGAAAGCTTCTTCTGAAAGAAACACACCTCTTAAGTGATCAGTGCCTACCGGGAAAAAGCAAAACATTAACGATATAAACTGATACCAGAAACAATTCAGACCCTTAACTGGCTAAGTACGCAGGCAGATTCTCATCTTTTCAGTCCTGCCCTCTGCAGAAGGCGAGTCCCCAAGCAGCCGATACTGACAGAACTGGGGCTGTTCACTGGGAAGAACACAACCGAGGTGGCCGAGCGAGACAAAGGCTGAAAGCTGCCTATGCTGTAATCAAGAGTGAATCAGTGAATTACACAGCATCAATCCGGAACCCAGGTCCCAAACCAGAACCAAGAGCAAACTGAGCAAATATGAATCACAGAGTCAAAGAGAGAACCACAAGATTCAAAAGCAGAAAGCCAGCCCAAGTGTCACAAACATCAAGTCTGAGTAGTAATATGCAAAGGCCAAGACTGAGTAGTAATCAGAGGGAGTTTAAACAGCTTTAGAGGCTGAATGCAGGTGTGGGTAACTACAGACTGACTGCACAATGACTACAGAATGACTGCCAAATGACTACAAGCTGATTACAGAATGACTACAGACCAAAACCACCTAGAGGTGAGTGTGACTTGCAGGAAACTTCTGTATTGGATTCTGGACCCGATGTGACAAAACCTCTCCTCCAAACTCCCCAGATGGAGAAACCAGCTGATAGTCAACACAACAAGACAGTCTTGTTAGACACAGGACTAACAAGGAATGACGGCAAAACACTTGTAATAAATGAGATGTAAAAACTGGCTAAAAGCCTCTCCATGGGAATGCCAAAGAATCAGAGAGCTGGGTGTTCCTAGCGGTACTTAGAAGGGTATAAACTGATCTGCTTTAAAAAAATGATTGGTTGAGTACCTGAGGTTACTGTGATTGGTTATGACCACAAACGGAAACTTATCCTGTCCAATTCATGATGACTCGCCTGCAGTGCCAACTCACCCCTTCCTCTTCATGATGACTCACCTGCAGTGCCAACTCACCCTTCCTCTTCATGATGACTCGCCTGCAGTGCCAACTCATCCCTTCCTCTTCATGACGACTCGCCTGCAGTGCCAACTCACCCCTTCCACTGAATGAGACACGCCTCCCATGCTAGTATAATGGCCAGCTGCTCCTGATATCATAATTCTGCTCCACATGTGATAAATGATGAGTGAAACAGACACATGGAGTTTCTCAGGCAATCCCAGACACTGGTGCATAGTGCACCCACCACTACGTCTGAGTCACCCATCTCAACTAGCAACTCTTTAGCAGGGTTGTGGTATACAAAGACAGGAGCTAAAGGGAACATACACTTCACCTTGTTAAGGATATGTCAAACCTTCAGCCATTTAATGGGCCAGGGCTTTCCTCTTGGTGGTTCAGTAATGGCAGCTGCTACTAAGCTAAGAATCCATATAAAGCCCCTATAAAAAGAATCAAAAACCTTATACTTATGTATATCAATCTCATCCAGACCCAACACATACACAAAGAAGGACTCTGTGAATGGTCACCTTTCACTAATAATTCTCTACGAAACAAAGAAAAAAGGAAACGTGTTCAGCCATATCTGTTTAGCTTATCTTGCAACACATCACTGATGAATGTCGGAAGAACACATGGAGCATTCAGTAGCCCAAAGGGTACAACCACATATTGATAATGCCCTTTGGCTGTCTGGAAGCCACGCTTCTGTATTCTGATCTTGATGATTTTCATACCGTAGTGGCAACATGCATGCATACTGTGGTGCTTGTAAGCCATTTCATTGAGGTCAACAACTGCACTACTGCTCTCATTGATACAGTTCGTCACTGATACCCGTCAGTGTGCTGTATAAACTGTAATGCTTAGCTGCATGATGTCTGAACCTCCTCAACCCTGTTGGTGTGCTGTATACATTATAATGCTTATTGCGCGATATCTGAACCTCTCGACCCCGTCGGCGCGCCGTATACATTATAATGCTTAGCTGCACGATAACTGAACCTCTCGACCGCTTCGGTGCGCTGTATACATTATAATGCTTAGCTGCACGATAACTGAACCTCTCGACCCCGTCGGTGTGCTGTATACATTCTAATGCTTAGCTGCATGATAACTGAACCTCTCAACCGCTTCGGTGCGCTGTATACATTCTAATGCTTAGCTGCACGATATCTGAACCTCTCGACCCCGTCGGTGTGCTGTATACATTATAATGCTTAGCTGCACGATAACTGAACGTATCGACCCTTTTGTGTCCTGTATGAATTCTAATGCTTAGCTGCACGATAACTGAACCTCTCAACCCTATTGTTGTGCTATATGCATTTTAATGCTTAATTGCACGATATCTGAACCTCTCGACCCCATCAGTGTGCTGTATACATTCTAATGCTTAGCTGCACGATAACTGAACCTCTTGACCCCATCGGTGTGCTGAATACATTCTAATGCTTAGCTGCACGATATCTAAACCTCTCGACCCCATCAGTCTGCTGTATACATTCTAATGCTTACCTGCACGAAAACTGAACCTCTTGACCCCATCGGTGTGCTGAATACATTCTAATGCTTAGCTGCACGATATCTGAACTTCTCAACTCCGTTGGTGTGCTGTATACATTGTAATGCTTAGCTACACCTTATCTAAACCTCTGGACCCCTTCGGTACGCCGTATATATTCTACTGGTTAGCTGCACGATAACTGAACCTCTCGACCCCGTCTATGTGCTGTATGAATTCTAATGCTTAACTACACGATAACTGAACCTCTTGACCTTGTTTATGTGTTGTATAGATCCCACATTTTCCTGTTTGTAGGAGCAGACTTTAACTAATAATGGACTCATTGTGCATGTTGACTTAATAACCTTTTGTTACATTTCTTATGTGTCATGCATGCCTTCACGTCTATTACGACTTAATTTAGAATTACTTATGCAACAAGCATTCAAAAGACTTTAATTATCAACATCTTTTCTTCTCAAAGCCTGAGGTCTTTCTGTGTATTATTTCATGACTGTGACTTTTCAGAGTTCTACAAGTTTAACAGGTAAGACCAGGCTGATACAGGAGTCAATGACAGGCCACATTTTATACACTCTCTTTTATTTGACACGTGACTGCATTGGCAGTCAGTTCTGTTAATTCATAAATCAATTTGTCCGATTGAAACCTTTAAACATATTCCAAGCTTCCCTGATTATGTAGCAGGGGTGAATTTAATTTGTCACAAAATCATTAATGTTTATGTCATATAAAGTAAAACATAATATACATTTTATTGAATTTTTTTGGGAAAAGTATGATGGATGTGCCAGTATGTGGGTATTTGTGTGTATGTGTGTGTCTGTGTCAGTATGTGTGTGTGTCTGTGTCTCTTTGTGTGTGTCTGTGTGTGTATGTGTGTCTGTGTCAGTGTGTGTGTGACTCTTTATATGTGTCTGTGTGTGCGTGTATGTGTGTCTGTCAGTATGTGGGTCTCTGTGTCAGTATGTGTGTATCTGTCGGTGTCTGTGTGTGTGTGATATGTGTGTGTGTTTCTGTGTCTGTGTCAGTATGCATGTGTGTGTGATGTGTGTGTGTATCTCTGTGTCTGTGTGAGCACACTCTCTGCCTTTGGAGCTGCTCCAAGCTCACATCCCTGTCTGACTGCTCCGTCTCTCACCAGCGACTCTCCCGGGAGGCCCAGTTCCCGGCAGAGGAATGCATGGGAGTGTAAGCCATCCAATAAAGCCCCCCCTCCCCCAAAGAGCCATGTCTCAGGCTGTGACTTTGTCCCCCCCGGCCCCCTCCCACCCAAACTCGAGTGCTGCAGGAGGGCAGGCGGCAGAGCAGCTGCTCCTGGTCGCACACACACACCTGCGCTGCTTGCATGGACTCCACACCAACTGAAATGTTTTATGTGTTGAAAACGTGATTATTTTGTCTGTGGGTGTGGTCATATAAGTTATTTTCTGATTCTATCCCCAAATCCTCGTGGGAATCTAGCTGTGGTGTAATTCTAATACATCCTAGAACTAGCTGTCTTGTTTGGCCATTTCGTGGGTAATTAACTCTGCTCGACAGAGGTTGACCTTGTCCACTGGCGGGCTCACTGCTGCAGAACTCTCCCGTCACACCGCTCAGGTCCAGCTTGGCGCGCCAGTCAACGGCTCGCATGAGTAGCCGAGCAGAGCAGAGCCCCACAGCCCCCGCTGTGCCTGCTGCCAAACCAAACAAGTTATTCCACAAACCAGGCTTCCTGGGGGGCTTCTGGGTGTGGTAATGGGCTATAACTCTACACTCCAAAATGAATACCCCCCCCCCCCTTTCAAGACACCCTCTTCGACCTCCAGTGCACTACAGATGCTGCACTAGAAAGGCTGTAAGACTTTGAGTGGACAGGACAAGGAAAGTGGAAACCCAGTTAGCACCTTCTCTGAGGCGTGGCTACCTTGACTAGCAGACCATGAAAACAAAAAGCAGACCTTAATATAAAAGATGCATAGATAGGCATACATAGGCATACATAGACATAGATAGGCATACATAGGCATAGATAGACATAGATAGGCATACATAGGCATACATAGGCACATATTAGTAGATCCGACGCCTCATAGGTCCAGATAGCAACATGAAGTCAATGAGCTGACAAGCACCTTAATATAAGCTAAACGCTCTCAGCCTCCATGTGGCCACAAGGCAAAGCAATCAGAATCGCTTGTAATCGTCCATAATAAAAGTCAACATTTTGCATTAAAATGTAAATGCTAGAAGAAAGTGGAGAGCTAGCATTAGCGCCGTGACATGGCTGCTCACTCAAACTGCTGTTAGCTGTACCTGCGCAGCTCTGGCATGGCTGCACACTCAAACTGCTGTTAGCTGTACCTGCGCAGCTCTGGCATGGCTGCTCACTCAAACTGCTGTTAGCTGGCAATCAAACTTCTGCAAAAACAAACAATCCTCTGGTTGGTCCTGATTTCCCTAGAAAGAAGCGTCTCAGCCTGTACCTGCCGCTGAGAGAGAGAAAACGTCACAGGCATTTACACATTTGATCTTGTTACTTTCCTGGTGTGTTCTGGTCTGCATGGCCTGGCCACCTGTTGGTTCCATTAGCCTCCAGCTCGGGCCAGGAGCAGTGAGGAAGATGAACTGCGAGTCTTCGGATCTCTGCGGATCCCTCATCTCCTTTCCCCACGACAGCACCGATGGCAAAGAGCACGCCACTAACAGAGAACAGCCAGCAGACACTGAGGCCATGTGGCCCCTGTTGACAGAGGGACACCTAAACGAGGCACAGGCACAATTTAATCCCATTTAGCACCCTTGTGGCATGTAAAAATAAAAGCTCTTCAGATTAATAGTTCAATGGGGAAACAAGCATGCCTTCCTTTGAGATATTTAACCATATACAGTAGACAGTAAGAGTAGAAGCCAAAAACTGCAATTAATAAGATAAATATTATTTTTCCAACCCTGTGAACGTTCATGCCTGCATTGTTTGAGCAGATTAAGAACACGCAATGGATCGCAAAGACCTGCAAAGATGAGTTCAGTGGAAGATGGAGTACTTTACCACACTACAAACAGTCAGCACAGGTATCTCCTGCTCCATGCAGAACTGAACCATGTTTGTGTCGCTAAACTATCTACAGAAATGGATTCAGACAGTGGTAGATGTTAGCTGTAACGAAACAATAAGGAGAGGAGCTGTTCTCCTATTAATCACCTCAGAATCTCTTCATGACTCTGGGCACTGACTCAGCAGAAACTTTGCTTCCACATCCAGAAACCCTCTGAAGTGTCATTGCACATCCATGGGAGGCTCAGTGCACCAGGGTGATGTGGCCATAATGGGCTGTAAATCAGAAACAGTCTAGCATGGAGGGGGACCGGGCTTCATCCTGGGGGCAGGGGCTCTTCCCTGAGAAGAGTAATCTCTAGTTACCCAAAATCCCCCGGATGAGCCAGAGTTTAATCTACACCAACATTTAATAATAGTTACAGTTTACGTCATAACTGACAGATACATTAAAATTTCCATCCATGGTGACAGCATTGTGAAATCCCATAAATATTTTACCAAACATCCACAAAGTCTTCCATGCAGTGCATAATCTGTACCGATGCTATGTTCAGTGGTTGCTTATACAACTGCGTATTACGTCCTGCATTACAAAGCAACTTGACAAGGTAAGAAATATCTACGGTACTCTAAATGCCAAACTGCAAGTGCAGGCATACACACTGTGAAATGATTTAAAGTGGAAATCGCCTGCCAAGGGAAGAGCAGGCTGTTTGATTGCTAATACCCAGTGTATGAATAGATTCACTGGGTCCCTGCCACTGGCCAGAAAGCACACAGCAAGCCTCCATAGTAAATATGAGCAATGAGATTCATGCTGCCATCCATATTATGGACGAAGATTCTAACAGACAGCATCGCCCTTCAAACACAGCAAAGAACAGACTGAATAGCCAAGGGAAGGTGGACTTTGATCACATTGCTAATTCTTGGGGTGGGTGAAGGAAGAAGCATGTATTTCTCTATCACTAGGGTGAGCAGCTGAGGAGATCTGCCCACAGAAGGGGCACACGGCGGCCTGCCATGAAGGTACAGTGCCTCCTGCAGGAGAGGATGCCAGCTGAGGAGATCTGCCCACAGAAGGGGCACACGGCGGCCTGCCATGAAGGTACAGTTCATCCTGCACGGGAGGATGAGGCCTCTTTCACTGTCTACAAGAAAAATGGCTGATTTTCCCTTCAGCAAAACTGGAATTCTGTTGTACAGAAATCTGCACACTATTGAAAGATGCCACAGGCCTTCACTGCAGTCACCAGATGATGAATAACAGAAACGATCTGAAACATTTCTTTATAAAACAATATCAAACAATACGAAACAATGAAACGGGAATCCTCTCTGTCTTTCTGCTCACAACTGCAATTTCACTTCATCCTCAACAGGCATATAGCCACCTAGTGAAATTACAGGCTTGAACCCACCCGGAAGTTGCCCCCTGATCAGGTGATAATACCTACAATAATGACTTCTACAGGTCAGTTAAGCTTTGTCTCCATTTCAGGAAGTATCCAGTGAACTTACATATTACACATTCGGTCATAGTTTGGACTGAACGAAGCTTCTGGTCGGTAAAGAAAACAATGACATTCTGAGAAACCAAAATGAGTCTCCTGACTTGTACCTCCAGCAGCCAGAGCACAAACTGCGGGCCCTCAAGGCCCACAATCCGCTCAATCCCACACGCGGGACCAGCTTAATGTGTTCACAAACAGATATTTTTATATATGCTTCTAAATATCACTCTGGTGAGACCAGTAGTATTACAGTTAATTTATTCTGGGACAGGTTTGATGCTGTTTGTTTCCATCCAACATAAACTCTGTTAATGTCTTCACTTCTGCACCTGACTGCTGTGTCTCTTAGTACGCACATGTCTCCTAAGGCCCAGGAGAGAAAGTCAGGCCTGTGGTAAAAGCCATTTTTAGCTACGGCAAACAAACCAGCTTCACTGTGAAGAAGGTTGACGTGACGGGGTGTTGATTTTCTGGAGGAACATTCATCGCTTTTGACTTATTGTGTATCATTCCGCTCTCCTCTCTCAGTGCAACGTTCTAAATACGGAGGCGGCTAAGCTGTAGTGACCGGGCAGCATGAAGAGCCCTCATTTGGATTTACTGTTGTTGTTGTTGCTATTTTATTACTGATGATGGGACAGACGGTTATTTTTTGGTAGCGTTAGCATCAAACTCTCCCCACGACATAATATATACGCAACCCAAAGTGGCTCATCTGTACGATGCATGGGTCAGACACTAAGATGAAATATCGTTCCTTATTGGTCAAGTGCAAAAATCAACCAATAGAATGTAAATGCCTAGACATGGACATAACACATGAGATAAGCCTAGGAATGAATAGGATGGATTTGATTGGTTATAAGGAACTTCCAAGGATGCACAGCCATCTCAGAACTGAGGAAAAACGCGTCAATAGAAGGACACCAGTGAGAACAGAGCTAGAGGACCAGAAGCCACCCCCCGCCAGGGACCGCTTGCCAGCCTGGCCTCCAGGGGGAGCCCTTTGTGCTCGCGAAAGGACGAGTGTGCCGTCGCTTTTATTGCGCTGTGCCCAGTTCGGTCTTCCTAGCTGCCATAAATCCCACTGTGTTATTTAAAGGAGCACATTCCGCGGGAAGGCCTTAGCGAGTAGCCTGGGGAAATGCGCATTAGGGCACTGCAGGAAGTCCGTCTTACGGCGCATTTAAAAATAAAGGGCGAATAAGCGACCGGCCAGATGCCTCACCGGGTAAATGCTGCAGCTGGCTCGCGTGTAGCATCTCTCCGTTTGATCATCCACAAACCATCATGCAGTGTTTCCTTGTGCTGATGATAATTCCACTGATGAAATGTGAATCCAGTGAAAATAGCTAGTCATATATTTAAAGATAACCATTTGCAAATAATGCACATTTTGTGTGTCAGAATTAGATAAACAAGCCTAAATACATAAAGCTCATCTCATGCCAACTAAATCTGTTACATGAACTAAGCAGTTTCATGTTTTTAATTAATGTATATGCACAATTTGGTTTGTTTCTTTAAGTATTTACACTGAAAATCAGTAAAACAGAGATATAATAACAAGGTAAGTGTTGGCAGAGTGGGGGGTGTTCATGCTTGGAGGTCGGCCTGGGACGTCACAGCCCCTCCCAGCTCACATGTCCTGACATGATTTATCAGCCAATTACTGAGGAGTAGCAACACGAGAGGAGTTACACTTATTGAGATGTATATCTGCCCCTGCCCCCCCAGCAGAGCAATGACGTACATGATGGTCTCCCAGGGTAACCAGCCCCCTGAAGGACCCTGACACAGCATGACACTTCACTTCCCAGGCTAACCAGACCCCTGAAGGACCCTGACAAAACATGACACTTCACTTCCCAGGGTAACCAGGTCCCCTGAAGGACCCTGACAAAGCATGACACAATGTCACTTCCCAGGGTAACCAACCCGTAGAAGGACCCTGGCACAGCATGACACAACGTCACTTCCCAGGGTAACCAGCCCCCGGAAGGACCCAGCCACAGCATGACACAACGTCACTTCCCAGGGTAACCAGCCCCCGGAAGGACCCAGCCACAGCATGACACAACGTCACTTCCCAGGGTAACCAGCCCCCGGAAGGACCCAGCCACAGCATGACACAACGTCACT
>JAODJU010000092.1:822900-841112 GCA_026776725.1 Gnathonemus echidnorhynchus
GGGGGGGGGGGGGGGGGGGGGGGGGGGGGGGGGGGGGGGGCTTCTTCTGTGCATACTGGGCCCAAACATCTCTGAAATTTCACAAACCAGTGTAATCCCAATTCCCAAATCTAGAAATAAATCCTGCCAGTATGTGTGTGTGTGTGTGTGTGCTTTACAACTGTAAAGCATAGCATGGCTAATTATCCGAAATATGCTCATCAAATTAGCTCAATGATCCATCTTTTATTAAATGCAGAATAGCACAGCACTTAAAGGTACAAATTTCTGCAAAGGTGTTTTTCTATGACACTTGCAGTCAAAGAAAAAGAAAAAAAAAAGAAAATGATGTGAAATGTTACTTTCCATTTGTTGCCCCCCCCCCCCGGCACACACGCTGGTACCTGCCAGCCCAGCTCCCGGAAGCTGACGTACAGCTCCTGCTTCTTGCATGCGGTCTTCAGGTCACTGCTGTTGTAGTCTGCAGGGGAGGAAGAGTGGACACTGCAGGGCTTTTTGCCAGAAAGTTCCTTCTGTCTGCAGGATTACTGAAAATGGGTGGTCTGTATTGCATGAAGATGCTACATTAACACACCTACACTAGCATGTGTTACTGAGGCCAGTTGAAAAGAACCATGTCATGCTATAGCATCTTGTGCGATTCAGAGGACCTTCTCAACTGTAGGTTTGCATTAGATAAAACCAAGAGCCAAAGAGGCCAACAGAACTATGAGCCATCGGAGTTTCTCATACGCCTGCCTCCTTCATGTTCAAACTGGCAGGCCTGCCTCCTTCATGTTCAAACTGGCAGGCCTGCCTCCTTCATGTTCAAACTGGCAGGTCTGCCTCCTTCATGTTCAAACTGACAGGCCTGCCTCCTCCATGTTCAAACTGGCAGGTCTGCCTCCTTCATGTTCAAGTTGGCAGGCCTGCCTCCTTCATGTGCAAACTGGCAGGCCTGCCTCCTTCATGTGCAAACTGGCAGGTCTGCCTCCTTCATGTGCAAACTGGCCCACATTTGTCACTACTGGCCCAGCTGGATCTACCCAAGGTGCCTCTGTCCTTGTCACACTGGGGACCAGGAAAGGATCCAGCAGGTTCACCGGCGGATCCGCTAGCACCACTGCTGTCGGCACGAAAAATTAATAAAGAAGAGCCACATGGTCACCCCGTCCAAGTCCCGTTCGGGGGGAGGGCCGCCTCTGTAAGCGCTCTTTGCCCATTGGTGCATGCTGTGGAGCTGTTTATGGGGTTACCGAGTGTGCCATAGCACCTGGTTTGTCACGTCGCTTAATGAACATCAGTATTTACCATTGGGGGCCTCTTTCAAGGAAATAAAGAGAGATATTTATGGCTGCCTTTCATGGAGGATAATGGGTGAATTGGAGGTACCCATTAACCAGTCTCTTCTCTGAACCATGGAGGGCCAGCTGGGAGTAGCGGGGGGTCGAGTCCAGCTGAAGGAGGACGTTTTACGCTGGGGGAGCTCCACCTTTTCTCTGGGAGCATCTCAAAGCTGCTGGCAGTGATCAGACTGTGCGGCCACATCGCACTGGCACCTTCAGCTAACTGACGCTGATGGTTCAGGCAGCCAAACAGGGGGATCTGACCAGAGCAGGATTCTGGGTGCGGCCTGTGGGACAGTTTGACAGCACAGCACATAGCGATAGAGCTTCATTGGGAAATTTTATGTCTGTTCATGGCTCAGTGGGCTAAGCCTGTGTGCCTGTAATCAGAAGGTTGCCGGTTCAAATCCAGCCTCAGCATGTCTGCGGGTCCTTAAGCAAAGCCCCTAACCCCCAGTTCCCTGGGGGCTGCTACGGGTGGCTGCCCTTTGCGGACAACTTACTCTGCAAAGAGCAAGTTGAGGGAGGTGTAAAGACAATTTCCCCACGGGGATAATAAAGTATCTATTGTGGCCAGTGGTGGCTTAACGGTTAGGGAAGCGCACTCGTAAGTGAAAGATTGCAGGTTCAAATCCCTGACCAGCAAGACACCACTGAGGTACCCTGAACAAGGTACCACCCCCAAGCACTGCTGCCTGGGTGCTGAATTAGCTGCCCCCCGCTATGTCATGTTGTCACATATGGGTTAAATGCAGAGAACACATTTAATTGTTGTGTGTCAACAATTATAATTAATCACTAAATTCTATTATTTAAGCAGGTTTATGACAGATAACACTTATCTCAGAATTTGACTAGTTTTGCATAAAAGCTTACTGCAATATGATGATATTCTCAATTTCAAAATAAAGGTTTCATTATCCCATAGCAGCTCTTTGAGCATGAGTCACAGTCCACACAAAAAGGAGAGGAAAGGAAGCTCTACGATGCTCTGCACTCACTTACTGTGTTCAAGTTGTCAAACAGTAAACAAAAGGATGTTCAGGATGGGCAGGAGGCAGAGCAGGACAGCAGCGCGTCGTCCTTCTGTAAGCACTCACGTTAGCCCGGTTAATGACTGGCTCACGTTAGCCCGGTTAATGACTGGCTCACGTTAGCCCGGTTAATGACTGGCTAGGATAACACTCACATTAGCCTGGCTAATGACTGGTTCACGTTAGCCTGGTTAATGACTGGCTCACGTTAGCCCGGTTATTGACTGGCTCACGTTAGCCCGGTTATTGACTGGCTCACGTTAGCCTGGTTATTGACTGGCTCACGTTAGCCCGGCTAAGACTGGCTCACATTAGCTCGGCTAAGACTGGCTCACGTTAGCCCGGCTAATGACTGGCTAGGGTAACACTCACGTTAGCCCGGCTAATGACTGGTTCACGTTAGCCCGGTTAATGACTGGCTAGGATAACACTCACGTTAGCCCGGCTAATGACTGGCTCACGTTAGCCCAGCTAATGACTGGCTCACGTTAGCCCGGCTAATGACTGGCTCACGTTAGCCCGGCTAATGACTGGCTAGGGTAACACTCACGTTAGCCCGGCTAATGACTGGCTCACGTTAGCCCGGTTAATGACTGGCTAGGATAACACTCACGTTAGCCCGGCTAATGGCTGGCTAGGGTAACACTCACGTTAGCCCGGCTAATGACTGGCTCACATTAGCCCGGCTAATGACTGGCTCACGTTAGCCCGGCTAATAACTGGCTAGGGTAATTACAGGCCTCTGGCTAGCAGTCCTTCACCAGCAGTGGATGGTCATTAAGCCGAACACAATGGGGCGGTTATGCTTCATTAAAGCTAAAAACCCCACATTATCTCTAAAGGCGCTAGCAGTGTTTTCTTTGTCCATCTTTCTTAGGCCTGTTGCCATTTCCAGTGGCTGAAGATTCTGGGTTTGTTTTTTTTGTTTGTTTGTGCACATAAATACCCCGGAAACTCCAACACCGATGTGTTAACACTGTGGCACTGAACCCTGGGCTGTGAGTCAGGCAAATTCAAACATCTCCAGGGAATTACAGAGGGCTCTGAGAAAGGAGCAGGTGAGAATACGATGGGGGCAGGAAAGGGAAAGCAAACGGCCTGTTTCAGCAGCCCGCATGACAGCCGCGTGTGACGCCATGTGGCGGATGTGCTCACAGGACGGCTGCTCTCACAGCCTTCAAAGCACAGCTCATGTTAGGTGCTTCCTCTGTGACGGAGCAATGGGCTGCTTACTTTTCTATCCTCTCTACCTTCAAACATGTCTTTGCTAATGCATGGCCATAGAACCATGTCCGTGCATGTCTGTATGCAGGTACATGTGTATGTCTGTATGCAGGTACATGTGTATGTCTGTATGCAGGTACATGTGTATGTGTGTGTATTTATGTAGTCTTATGTAGGCACATGTACATGTGTGTATTTATGTAGACACACGTGCATATCTGTGTATTTATGTAGCCTTATGTAGTGTCTGTGTGTGTAACTGTGTAGGCACAGAAGCACATGTGTTTTTATACGCATTTCTGTGTATAGCGCAGGTGGCACGCACCTGCCATCCTGCCTCTGGGCCCATCCTGGGTTTTGGCAGACCGGTTGCGGCCCTGCTGGCGCCGCCTGCTGGTGGAGCGAGCCGAGCGGGGGGAGCGGGGGGAGCGTACGCGTGGCTCATTTCCTCTCAGGAAAGTCACCAGGAATGGCTGCTTCTCCTGGGCCCCGTCTTGTCCCACGAGCCCCGCCTCCTTGGGGTCCAGGGACCTCCCTTCAAACATAGTACTGAGTTACCATGGCATGTAGCTCCTAGTTCAAAGGTTGTGGGTTCGAATCCCAGGGAGAACAAACAGCTGTCTGGAAAAGGGTGGCGTGTCAGCACCCATCTCCAGTGATGTCATACAGGCGTCCGGGACTTTACCAAAGCTGCTCTCCACGCTGACGTGCAGCCCCAGGTTCTGGGGTGGGCTCTGCACCCACAGGCTGCTCGTCGCTGTGACGTCAAACTCCAGCCAGCCGTCCTCTCGAACCAGAAGCCGGCGAGACTCCAGCAGGAAGAGCTCACTGTCTCTGAAAGGGCAGGGGTCGCAAATCGGGTTATGAAGGAACGTGTATGTTTATGAAGCCGGAACGTCTCTGTCTGTCGGACCGATGAGGTCAAAATGAAGCAAAGGAACAGTGATAGCAGCCAATTATATGGACGCAGTCAGGCAACTCAGCACAAGCAGCACAAGCAGTAGATGTGCAGGGGATACTTATGGTTTGGTAGAAGGCCACCGCATTCCACCTTATGTTAATATTTATTTATTTCCTATAATGCGTGGCAGATAGTACACCACACCTTAGTACCCTAGAACACCTTGTTACCATATCACAGAAGGGTACAGACATCTCCCCCACCCAGCACCATCCCCAATCCAATACTGAAGCAAGGCTTCAGATAGTACATCACACCACGTCATTTTACCACAGAAGGGCACAGACACGCACCCCAGCCCCAACCTCTGAGCCGCTCTCCGCAAGTGAAGCAAGGCTTCAGCTTCAGGCTGGCAGCAAGCCCCAGCAGCATGGCCACTATAATGCGAAGAGGCTCTCCTCCTTGGCCGTTACTTAGGGTGGTTTTTAAGACCCCCCACAGCCCCCACCATTTGGCATGGAGGTACCCCTGAGTGGAATCACCTTGCGGAGGCAAGGGCGTGTGGCCCAGGACCACTAAAGGGATGCAGAAGCTTCATTATTGACTTCTTAGGTTACAAGGGGCTATAGGTAATAAATCTCTTTACTGCTTTTTAGCTTGTTAAACTCTGTAAAATTCACCAATATAGCGGACTATTTATACCGCAGCCAGTGAATACTGTGAAACATCCAATGGACCCAAAAGAAGACAGAAAAGAAAAGAAGAGACCTGAGGGAGCAGCTGAAGTTGGTGAAAAGGGGAACTGTAAGCTGACTTCCAGTAGAAGTGACAGTAGAAAATTTAGTTGCTAAAATTATAGCATGGAAAAAATGCAATTGTTGATTGGAATGGCGCTAGGTGATAAGAGGAAAAAAACACAGTTCTGTTTTTCTCTCTCCAGCAATAACTTAATTTTGCCAAAGACACCAGAAGCAGAGGTAAATAAAACATCAGAGCTGTGCCTTCCTCTAGCTGTGCAGCTTTAGCGCACAGTCTGGCCCGTCTGCATCTCGCACATTTGCAGCATGTGCCTCTCTGCCCGTTCTTCATTCTGCTCAAGACCAATATACTTATTAAAGACAGAGAGCTATAATCAAAGCAATTACACTGTGAAGACTTCATAAACCTTAGCATTAATCTGTCAGCAGACAGATGCATGTGCTGCATGACATTCGGCGTTCAGGAGAGTGAAAACACCAGGAGGAAGTCCAGTCCTTCAAGGTAAGACCTCCGCTGAAATTCCTGAGCTTTCGATGCTCCTTGTGGGCAAATGTCTCCAGGACAGAAATGCATCCAAGCACGTGTCAGAACAGGGACACTGCAGGGCTCCGTGTTTATCACGGTAAAAATTACAGCTTATCAAAAAGAGCAATGATAAAAAAATCAGAAGAGAGACTGATTTATTACGAATAAACTGGTTGCTCCTATAAACTGGTTCCTCACTCTCTAATTAGTGAACCTGTGAAAACACACAACTCGCGTGCTTTTCCTAAACGACACAAAGTGAATGCATACAGTGCATATTTTAGACACTATTGTTTACTCTGTTTCTACCGTAAATAAAGGCCTGTAATTTTATTGGCTGGTTAAGCAGCAGACTTCCCATCGCCCACGCGGTAATGGCTTGACGTGAGTCGGTTAGACACTTTTTTGGACACCCCAGCAGGGCTATTTCTGAAGCTCCTGCGGTCGCCCCTCTGCTAAAACAAGACGCTGTGCAAACTAAGAGGCTGGAAATGTCTCCCGTGGCGAGAAAGACCTGCGCACGCTTCCTAGCACTCCATTAATCCCCGTTCAGGGCCCACTGCCCGCAGTGGTGTAATCAGTGCCTCAGGGGTGCGCGTTTTCCAACCGCACCTTGGCGTACTGGCCTGGACAGAGCTAAACGTGCCCTTTCACCGCTGCTGTAATTCCACCTGCGCAGAGACAGGTTGGCAGGGCTGTGAGCGTCAGTGTGCGTTGCCCGCCTGCCCACCTGCACGCGGCCTGCTCCAGTGGAAACTGCCTGTAGGACTGACTACAAACTGTCTCTTCTGTGCGAGGAAACAGCGATATTAGTGCTGGGTGGCTGCCAGAAGCCACCAGGTGAAAATGAGCGGTGGCAGGCGGCAGGCGGCAGGGCGTCTTCCCTGGAAATAAAGACTGATTGTGAAGATCACAGAAAGTCTTCGCAAGTGTTTTGGTCCGTGTGGCCGCAGAAATGAGGAGAAAACGAAAAGGCAAAATGTGGGGAAAGAAGATCGTAAAAGCACTTTCTGTAATGCTGAAAGAAAAACACACAAAATAACAAAAACAAAAACATTAATGCTTTAAACAATTAGCAACATAACTGATTGATTCATTCATGGTTAACTAGGTATTACTTGTCGTTTTATTGAAACATCTGGCCTGTAGTCCAGTCCCCCCCCAGTCAGAAGCCCATCCCAGCTGTGCGTAGAAGCATTCGTACCTGTCCCACCGCTCCTGTATCACCTGGTAGACCCTGACGACCAACGTCTCATTCCTGAAGGCCTCGGCGACGGCTGCCTTGTAGAGCCGCAGCTCGGAGGCGATGATGGCCCCACCCTCAGGGATCTGGGACAGGTTGAACCTGAGGCTTCTGGACCGCCACTGGGGGGCGGAGGGGCCGCCGTCCTGTTCCGCTGCCCAGACACACAAACCGAAATCTGTGAACCAGCCTCTGTGATCTTGCTGTGTTCCTCAAGTTAAACATCCAGGTCAGAACTGCTACATCAACAATACAACAGGCTATGAAATCCACCCTCTACACCGGTGAGTATCTTGGAGTACAGCAAGGGTGTAGATTTGGGTGTGGATAGTAGCAATATGCCCCGATCAATCCTGTGGGAGTACTGTGTATGTTTGGGTGGGGGGGCAGGGCTGATTTAGTCCCTACCAGTCCAAACCTACGCCCTTGGGGTCAAGACATGTTTACCCTTCTATACTGGACAAGTATATTGAGCAACTCAGAAACAAACCTGGGTTAATCTTAACTAAGTTAGAAGAGGACAAGCTTTAAGACACAAACATGTACACTGAGCAAGAGGAGTGATTAGGTACCACACAGTGATCTGTTATAAGACTTTTATAGTAAAGCAAAATGATGACTAATATGTCTGTAACAATCAAATTTCTGATTTTTGCATGAAAAATCGATTGCTTGGTTTTGGAAGTTCCAGAAATGTCCTCATATGGTAGCAGGATAATCCTTTAGAATAGTCCTTCAACAAGACCAAATATTGCACGTTTCGTTTTTATTGGATATTTGTGAACACGCTGGAAGCTTAGGCCTCACAGTGTCTCACAGCCCAGTGCTCGGGGACTTGCAGACGGTCCACGTTTCTGCTGACTCCTGGCAGGGAGCAAAAACATGGACCATCTGTGGGCCCCCGAGGGGGCTGCGAAACACTGCTTTAATATATTAACAGAGGTTACGTCTCTCCAGCTGTGGGGGACATTAAGCCATCCATCTGCTTAGATCCGGCATCACGCCGCTGTAGGAAGGGGAAGCGACGGCCCCCCTCTCCATTCCCAGGGGCCCCCAGCAGATGAGCCGTCTGCACTGCGCTGCTACATTCCATTTCCATCTCTCCCACAAGGCACAGTCACAGGTCCCGTCCGCTACACAATCCAAGGACCCAATCCAGTGCAGCGGCCTCATGTAGAGCCCCAAAAGGCTTCTTGGATCCCTACCCTTTTAAAGGGGTCGGTCGGCTGTCCCCGCGGGCCCCTCCTGAGCCGGGGATCCCACTGCAGCACAGATTTCCCTGCCTAACCTGTGGTCTGTGGCCCTAGCCCTGTGCTCCAAGGCATTTCCACTCTGAGGTGACACTTTGTAGACTCTTCTGAGGCTTCATCTCTGAGGGTGCAGCATCACTTCGCCTCAGCCTGAAAGCGCCAGCATAATAAGGCAGTTACCCTCCTGCCGGGACTCGGTCTGGGATCGGGCTCTGCAAAGACACCCGTGCCGTGTTTTTCGAATCGATGCTCATTATCCCAGGGTGAGCCTCCTCGATGTCTTCTTCATTAACCTTGGAGACAGATGTTTCCGTTGAGAAGCAGTGAGCGACGTGGGCTGGAGAGGAAGAGGCTGACAGGAGGAAATCGCTTCTTCAGGCGCGGACAAGGTGCACACTGGCGGAGACCTTCCCCATGTATGTAATAGGAGTCGTGTGAACAAGACAAACTGCAGGGAGCCACAGTCACCTGCTCGTCTGCTGAGCCCATCGTCGAGAGGCCAGTGAGCTTCAGGCTGAGCACAGATGAGGTCTGTGTCACTGCGTCGCTGAGCTGTCACCTCGAACCCAGGACAGAGGGGGGACCCTCCAGTAGGCCATAAGTTTGAATTATGCCTGAAGTGTTCCTATGAGTTGCTGAACAGATGGAGGTTGGCCTAGTTATTTTAGGAAAGAAAGTGAGCCTGCGGAGAAATGTCAAATAAAAGCAGAACATACAGTAACTGTCACATGAGTTTCTGCCATCGACCTGCATAGAAAAGACCTTTAGAACCAATAGGTGTGAAAACACTGTGACAGGCTGGCCTTGGATCACATGGACCTGGCGATCCGGACTTCACCTGTGCCACTCCGCACCTGGGGCAGCAAGCGCACGCTTACAACAGGGAAAGGCAGTGCTCTGCTCTGCCAGCAGGGGGCTCCATGCAGACACTGTGCGCCTTCACGAGGCAACCCAGCATGATGGAGTGCGACTAAAGCTTCTTGGCGTCTGGGAACGGGGGAGGAGGCCAGCCAGCAGCCTGCCCTCAGCTACTAAGCGCCCCCTCCCCTCCGTGGGAGGCACGGCTCCTCTCACTACCAATTAGTTTGGAGGTTACGCTGCACCATCAGTCATGTGTCATTCCTGCCACTAGTCCTGCAGGCAGAGGGATGTGCAATGGGCTGAGCAATCCTGCCTGACTACGCTTCGAAATAACACATAACAATAATAAAAAGGCCCACAACCACGTCCTCGGTAGGGCCCAGAACGAGCGCATCGCAGGCATGCGGGCAGAGGCGGCTCCCGCATACCGCATGTGAGTCGTATCTAATAACACATAACAATAATAAAAAAGCCTGCGACAGCCTTCTTGGTGAGGCCCAGAGCAAACGCGTTGCGGTGCTGCGGACAGAGGTGACTTCCACATACCGAATGCGAGTGGCGCATTTTATAACAAATAACAATAATAAAAAGGCCTGCGACTGCATCCTTCACGGGGCCCAGAGCGAGCGTGTCGCAGAGCTGCAGACGGAGGCGGCTCCCGCATACTGCATGCAAGTGACGCATCTTATAACAAATAACAATAACAAAAAGGCCTGCGACGGCCTTCTTGGCGAGGCTCAGAGCGAACGCGTCGCGGAGCTGCGGACAGAGGCGGCTTCCGCATACCGAATGCAAGTGGCGCATTTTATAACAAATAACAATAATAAAAAGGCCAATGACCACGTCCTCGGTAGGGTGCAGAGCGAGCGCATCGCGGACCTGCAGACGGAGGCAGCGCCCACGTACCGCTTGCCAGTGACGCATTTTATAACAAATAACAATAATAAAAAGGCCTGCGACCTCATTCTCAGCAGGGCCAAGAGCAAACATGTTACTGAGCTGCGGACAGAGGCGGCTCCCGCATACCACATGCGAGTGACGCATTTTATAACAAATAACAATAATAAAAAGGCCCGCGACCACATCTTCCACGGGGCCCAGAGCGAGCGCGTCGCAGAGCTGCAGACAGAGGCAGCTCCCGCATACTGCATGCGAGTGACGCATTTGAACTCTGGATAACAATCCTCCCTGCACCTGGACAGTAATGCGAAGGATGATGTGATCCGCACTCCTCCTCAGCAACAACGACGATGGCACCAATCACTGCATGCAGCGGCTGCTCGGGGCAGTACAGCCTACTCTGTCCTGCGAGTCATTATTAAACCTCAAAGCCACTTTTACTAAATAGATGCTAAACTGTTAAAAGGGCACAAAGGGGATTTTAAGAAAATGTGAGAACGAACTGAGCACCTTAACCTGAAATGTTTCAGTAATGATTTTGTCTAACCAGAATCATCCTTTCCAGAAAAATTCAAGGCATCCAAGTAAAAGTTAGAAAAAAACACAATTATAAAAATCAAACTGGCATAAATCCCGATTGCTGCTTTGTAATTACACCGTTCTCTTTCCCCATTCATTTTGGAGTCGGCGGTCACATCTCCGCTCACAGACAGATTCCTCCTTCGTGCAGCTCCTGCATCAAACCCAGCATCTGGGAGCTCACGTCGCTAAGCGCACAGAGATCTGGGGAATGCCTCTGACAATTACAGTTACTGGACGCCACCTCTGCCCTCAGCACAGTTGCTGTACAGATGGGGGCAGCGTGTGGCTCAACAGGCTAAGCCTCTATGCATGTGATCAGAAGGTCGCTGGTTTGAGCCCTGACAGAACACTCACATGTCCGTGGGCCCTTTAGCCAGGCCCTAAACCACCACCACCCCCGCAGCTCCAGGGGGCAGCACATTAACTGACCCTGTGCTGTGACCCCAAGCTTTGAGCTTTGGAGAGCAAGATGGGGTCGGCAGAGTGAAGAATTCCAATGTACCTGCACTCATACTGCAAATAACAGATTTATCATTATCTGATGTCTTTCTGCAGTCACACTGTGAGCCGTCTGCACACCAGCACTGCTCCTCTGGAGACCCCCCCCCCCAGCATGTCCAGACAGCTGGGGGTCGTCTAATTGCTTTGTGCTTTCATAATTAAAGCTCTCCTGCAACTATTATTGCTGGAGATATAATTAGCTTCCTTGGGTCCAGGAGTTCTCAGCGAGAGGCCATTAACTCACATGCGCCCCCTGCAGGCACAAATGGTAAAGCAGCGCTTACGCACTTCCCTGACGAGCTCCTGCCGTTAGCTTTACATGTGAACGCTTTCTCGAGGCTTTGAAGTGTTGCCGGTTTATTTTAGCTCTTCTCCCTGAAATAAGGCTCCATGGGATCAGGCTGGGAATGGTGACCTCCCGTCTTTGATCCCTCCGTGATTTGTAGGGGCCCTCTATAAGGCAAAACTACATTCTCCCCTCCCGCTGCCCCAAGTCCAGCTCTCTCTGAGGACAGAATGCGACACAGACCGCCCCCAAGAGGCTGAGTGTGGTACTTCACGTAGCAGCGGTCTTCACCCAGACCCAGAAGCTTCTCTGCTATGTCACACAGCCGCTGGATGGAGAACAGCCCTGGGCAGCAGCACATGTCAGACGTCCACCCAGTTCAAACAAGAAGGCCGTCTGTCACCGTTTGTGTCCCAGGGAAAGGGCATCAGCCTCAAGCACAGGCAGCTGGCTGACCAAACGATGCTGAGCTGAAGGTCGTGACCAAACAATCCAACCCCACATGCCAAGCTAGTCCTGCAGTCACATCCAAAATCGATTTTGCTCAGGGCAAATCCGCGGAAGAATGACAAGCCAGATAGAGATATATCACAGTGTCCCCATGAGAGCAGAAGACATGGATAATTAGGGGTGATTATGGTCTGTGCCAGCACACAGAGCCCATATCGGGATCCCATCAGCGCCAGGCTGAATGGTCCCACACATCCCCTTCATACCTGTGTGTCATTAGGGGCAGCCGTAGCGTGTCGGGCCACGGCAGTAATGAAAGGTGCGTTCTGTGCGGCAGAGCCGTGCTAATGCTTCGTGGCTACAGCCATTAGCACCCATTAGCTTTGGGGGGGAGGGCTCGATGACAACGCAGGTCACGTACACACCTGTCAGCGACCAGTCGCGGGATCGCAGGCTTCCAGCCGCATTTCGGGGGGGATTTACAGTAACAAGGGGGAGGCTGCTTGGTTAGCTGTCTGTGTGTCTGCTTAGCTCTGCATCACTAAGGCAAGCCCCCCCCAATCCATCCATCTTCAGAAGCCTTTCTCAGTGGCATTCAAAGAGCTCTTCTCATAGAACATGCCAACAGAGAAACCCCATGTTCTTTCTCATGTAACATACAGACAGAGAAACCCCATGTTCTTTCTCATGTAACATACAGACAGAGAAACCCCATGTTCTTTCTCATGTAACATACAGACAGAGAAACCCCATGTTCTTCCTCATGTAACATACAGACAGAGAAACCCCATGTTCTTCCTCATGTAACATACACACAGAGAAACCCCATGTTCTTTCTCATGTAACATACAGACACAGAAACCCCATGTTCTTTCTCATGTAACATACAGACACAGAAACCCCATGTTCTTTCTCATGTAACATACAGACAGAGAAACCCCATGTTCTTTCTCATGTAACATACAGAGAAACCCCATGTTCTTTCTCATGTAACATAGACACAGAAACCCCATGTTCTTCCTCATGTAACATACAGACAGAGAAACCCCATGTTCTTTCTCATGTAACATACAGACAGAGAAACCCCATGTTCTTTCTCATGTAACATACAGACAGAGAAAGCCCATGTTCTTTCTCATGTAACATACAGACAGAGAAACCCCATGTTCTTCCTCATGTAACATACAGACAGAGAATCCCCATGTTCTTCCTCGTGTAACATACAGACAGAGAAACCCCATGTTCTTCCTCATGTAACATAGACAGAGAAACCCCATGTTCTTTCTCATGTAACATACAGACACAGAAACCCCATGTTCTTTCTCATGTAACATACAGACACAGAAACCCCATGTTCTTTCTCATGTAACATACAGACAGAAACCCCATGATGCCCCAGGCGACTGCGTGACATAGACAGCAGCAGGGGCTGCATAAATGTTTCTTTAAAGATACAAAAACTGTTAATCAGTTGACCATTTGTACTGTCACTTTTTTTAATTCTGACTGGAAACGTCCTTCAGATGGCCAAATCTGCATTTTAGTTGGTGTTTCATTCAGTTTTGAGAAGCTTCTATTTCGTTCTGTTGTTGTATTGTTTTGTGATAAGGCAATCTCCAAACTACTGACCACTTCACGTTATGGCTCCCCAGATGCCTCCAATTTTCGTAGGAAAAAAAAGCCTTCACTGTGATGGACTGTAAGCCATTCACCTGCCCAGTCCTGGCTTTCCTCTGCCAGTCCTGGCTCTGCCCTACACTGCCTGCATTGCCACGGCTCTTCCTGGTTTACTGGGACGGCGGCAGTGTGCTGTGAGAGACATGCCAGGGCCTCCTGTCCCGTGAGGCGGCAGGGCTGTGCGTCTCCGCGGCCCACAGAACAGGGTGTGCTCAGCTCAAGACAGGAAGCTCAGGGCCTCCCTGAGGACTCTGATACATAAGCAGAGAATACAGCTGGAGTGGAAGGAACAGCCACATCTGAAACAGAAGGCAAAATATCGGCAGCATGCAACCTAGAGCCCAAACGGGGTCCAATGTAGAGAGGCGCCTGCCAGGCACACCTGCGGGACAAAAATGGGGACTGCTGCCTGCAAACGGGGACTGCTGCCTGTAAACGGGGACTGCTGCCTGCAAACGGGGACTGCTGCCTGCAAACGGGGACTGCTGCCTGTAAACGGGGACTGCTGACTGAAAACTGGGACTGCTGCCTGCAGAAAACTGTCAGCCAGCAGGACCATCATCACACCCGAGCAAAGCAAGTGAGACATAACTGCACATCCAGGTGGACCTCCAGGTCTGCCCTCAGCATGGAGTCCAGTGGTATCTCAGCTCATGAAAAATACGTGCCGTCTCCATGCGGTATGCAGTGGCTGGTGAGTCAAGCTTGATTTTCCTGCACAACATGACGGCAAGTGTTGGATGAATAAAAAGGATTTGACTTCTGCAAATATCTGCCCTTAGCTGAAAACATTTCCTAAGATAAGGCTTGTCTTGCAGGACAAAGGCTGTAAAGATAAATGAGGTCTGTTTTCCTCCTGAAGGGTGACACATTCCCGAAGTCGGCAGGAAGGGCGGCTGATAAAGGGTGGGGGGGGCTGTCTGCTGGGGCTCCTCTATGCATCAGCAGCTGCCATCCAAAGCATTTAGGAACCTCTCACTGAACAAACATCCAGCGGGTACATGCACTGCTCGCAGGCGGCTCCTCCAAGGATGACGGGGCAGCTGAGGTCTTCAGGAGGCCAGCGAGCTGGAGCCCAGCTGAACGTGCGTGAAGCTGGTGCTGCTGAGGGAGAAGCCAAGGCCAAGCCCTGCATCGTGTGATTGGTACTGAATGGCTTATGAGCTACTGCAGCAATGGAAGCTATGAAAATGCATTTACTGTAAAAATACTGTACATATTTTCAGAGAAAGTAACTTATATTAATTATAAGGTTCACTTCACTATTTTCCATGAAAACATATCCTATGTCCTTCTGGTGTTACGTAAAAGTATTAAACCACGTGCACCAAGCGGACAATGGGAAAGCTTTGCTAACATGGGGTGGAATTTGTAACATGGAGAGATTCATGTTGAACGTGGACAATTAAGCATATATGGGAACCAGCACATCTCCATGGCTGACTGAGTAGCATGCATAGGTACTCAGTGTGCCCCTCTATAGCAGGAACTGTCCTCTTTAGCAATTACAGTGGCTCAGCACTCAACACTGCGAATGTCTAACACTGCAAATGCCTAACACTGCAAATGCCTAACACTGCAAATGCCTAACACTGCAAATGCCTAACACCGCCGGTTGGACTGCAAGGCGGTAGTTCCACAATAAGCACTTCGACAGTCTCCAAGACAGTATGCCATTTCCGCTAGCTGCAACTGACCATCTCACACTGCTTCCAGCGCACGAAGGCTCCGGTATAGTCTGTGACTGCAGTGACATCACACTGCATGACTCTGTCCACGGAGACCGCATGCTTCTGCAGGTCCGTTTGCATTCCCAATCTCAGCAGGAAAGGTCTGAATGTGGAGGTTCAGTCTAATTTAATTTATTTCTTATTGGCCATGATAACAACTATAAATTACTTTCTTTTCTGTATTGGCTGCTGTAGCACCCACATTTCCCCCTCCATCCATCCATCTTATCTACTTATCTATCCATTTTCAGAACAACCCAGGATGGGGCACCAGCCCATCACAGGGCACACAAACACACCAGTCACTCACATACAGAGGCAGTTTGCCTCCGGTGTGTGGGGCGGCACACCAGAGTACCCGGAGGAAACCCCAGGACTACATGGGGAGAACATGCAAACTCCACACACATGGAACCCTGGCAGAGACTCAAAGCCAGGTCCCAGAGGTCTGAGGCGACAGGGCTAAGCACTACACCCACAGATCACAGAGGTGTGAGGTGACAGGGCTGAGCACTGCACCCACGGGTCCCAGAGGTCTGAGGCGACAGGGCTGAGCACTGCACCCACAGATCACAGAGGTGTGAGGCGACAGGGCTGAGCACTGCACCCACAGATCACAGAGGTCTGAGGCGACAGGGCTGAGCACTGCACCCACAGATCCCAGAGGTGTGAGGCGACAGGGCTGAGCACTGCACCCACGGGTCCCAGAGGTGTGAGGCGACAGGGCTAAGCACTGCACCCACAGATCACAGAGGTGTGAGGCGACAGGGCTGAGCACTGCACCCACAGGTCCCAGAGGTGTGAGGTGACAGGGCTAAGCACTGCACCACTGTGCTGCCCCCAAATTTCCCCTTGTGGGATAAATGAAGTTTATCATCATGTCTTATGATATGACATTCCCGGCTTGATGCCTACGATGCTGGCCACTGCTCTGATTTCCTTGTTTCTGTCTGCCAGTTTGGCCTGTACCTCGCCTGCTTATCCTGAACTGTCTGCTCTGCCAGGACTCGACGCTAAGCTTTACTTAGAGGGATGGATGCGTGTCATCTTTAGCTGCCTGGTCAGCGACACCAGAGCGTCAGAACGCCAAACATGCATTACATTTTGAACTTGATCACTGCTTTCAGATGAACACAGATAGACCACACACACACACACAGACACACACACACACATAGCCCTGTGGGGACCGTCCATTCATTTCTATGGGCAAAACCCTAACCTGAACTATAACAACCTTACCCCCCACCCAGCCCTAACCTTAACCATAAGTAACCAAACAAGATACAAGACTTTTGGCATCTTTAGCTTTTTGATTGCAGTCACAGATTTGTACAAAATTTAATTTCCCCTAGTGGGGACCAAAAAAATGGTTTCCACAGCATCAAAATAACGGACTTTTATTACGTTTTAGGGACATTTGGTCCCCACAATGTAAGGTATACCTGGACCACACACACACACACATGTGCTCCTCTGATCTCACTGGAAATTATAATGAAATGAGGTGTGACATTAACAGGGAGGTGAACACCCACGGGATCTGACATCACATCTGCACCTGCATCGCTGGACCTCACTCTTTCCTTGGGACTTATGTAAACCACGGTGTAGAAAACGGTGTAATTCTCCAATAAACACAAAAAAGTGACACCATTTGCACTCACAATTCTGTCCATTACGTAAAGACACATGTTGAAGTTGAAGTTTATTGTCATATGTACCAAGTACAGCGTACAGAGCACAATGAAATGTATGTGTCATCATCGATTATCGTTATTTCGAATTCATACAGACGCTCTACGGAGGCATCCCCCTGATTGGCTGCTCGCCGGCATTGGCTGGCCGAAACGTGGAGGGATATTGGCTGCTCACTGGCGTAAGCTGGCCAAAACGTGGAGGGATACGAGAGCCGCACACGGGACTGGCTGCCGTACATAAAGAGCTGCGTCCTGCTGCTTTTCTTTATAAAACACTGGAACACTATCGCTCTGGACAGAGAGTTCCCATCTAGGGTGGTATGCACAGGCCAAGATGCGTCTTCAGGGACAAACTAAGAATAACAGAGCCAGGCCTTAACGGGCATACTGAGCCAAGGACTTCAGAAGTTAATGTAAGAATGAAAAAAGCAAAACAAAACTATAATACAATTATTCATAAGCAATGCCTCCCCTTTCATACACTCTGAAGCAGGCTGTTGCCACGTATCAGTGATTTAAGGCAAAGGAATCCGTGGTTTTCTCCAGTGTACATGAGTGACCTCACCTTCTGCAGGGTTCCTCACCCTGAGCCAACATGCCAGCATGTTTGCTGCGCAGAACCACCTGCAACGATGCTAAAATGGTCACCCAGCCACACTGGGCTGAGCCTATTCTTAGGCACGGGGGCCAATTGCGAGTTTTGCACATTTAAACGTATTTCGGATTTTGGAGACATCTGCGGTCCTAGCAGAGTACGTCAGATGGTAAGCAAATTTGACTCTGTGGCTCGATGAGGCGAGCAGTCAGTGCCCAGCCCACTGTGCCAGCCACAAACAAATGCTTCTTACATACAAAGAGCTGAAATCTACTTTTGGAAAGACCGGGGCGGTTTGAGTTGATGTATGACGCATTTTATCTGGGCTGACGTCTCCGCGGTATTCATAAACACACACCTCTCTTATGGAGATGGACGTGACCAGGAACACCTGTGACTGTGGTGCACGCTGGCTTCCCGTGCAGCCACAGGAATCCATGGCCGCATACCTGAGCCTGCTTCCCCGAGCACTCTGCAAATGGGATTTAGCTGGGAGCAGGGCCTCGGCAGCTGGGAGCAGGGCATCGGTGGCTGGGAGCGGGGGCCTCAGAGGCTGGGAGCGGGGGCCTCAGAGGCTGGGAGCGGGGCCTCAGCTGCTGGGAGCGGGGCCTTAGTGGCTGGGAGCAGGGCCTCCGCGGCTGGGAGCAGGGCCTCGGCTGCTGGGGGCGG
>JAODJU010000092.1:853269-865364 GCA_026776725.1 Gnathonemus echidnorhynchus
CGAGTTCTAGGTCAAACCGGTTTGTTCGACTTTCAAGAAATTCGAGTTCTAGTGAGTTCGAGAACCGAGGTACCACTATATTTCTTATGGCTTACGCGGCGCAAGGACAGTTTCGCGCTGCGCCGAGCAAAGCGCAAGCGCAGAGCCAGAGCGGTACCGCAAGCCGTTTGGGGAGCTTGTGCGAGCCGCGGTCAAAGTTGAATTTTGTTGAACTTTGACCACTGTGCGCTGTGACGCATTGTCGCGCGATCAATAGAAACAAGGCACCGAACCGGGCACAGATATCGAAATGGAAGAGCAACTGATTTTTAGTGCTAGTGCTTTTTTCTTAGCATGCGACATACACATCGGCATGACTGACCGCCGGTGCAACAACAAAATGACAGAAGAGTGTTTTGAAAACCACGCCCACTTGTCCCGCTGAAGCCCCGCAGCGAGCGCGGCGCATTGAGCGGACACCGCTGTTGTTTTGACTGGATGCGCAAACCTCGCGGCGTGCACAACGCATGCCGCGTTTGGTCTGCGAAGCCATTTAGCGGGGAAGCGCGGAGGAGGCGCAGGAGCTCGCGTCCCGTTAGCGGGGAAGCGCGGAGGAGGCGCAGGAGCTCGCGTCTCGTTAGCGGGGAAGCGCGGAGGAGGCGCGGGAGCTCGCGTCCCGTTCGCGGGGAAGCGCGGAGGAGGCCCGGGAGCTCGCTTACCGTTTGAGAGAGCCTGCTGGAGCTCCGTCTCCGAGATGGAGCCGCTCTGGTCTTTATCCACTCTGCGAGCAGCAGGTCGAGTGTCAAGTTAAAAACAACTCAGAGCAACATCAATGTAAAACTACATTACGGCTCCAATATATCTCCTTTAATTACAATTTAACAAGAATATAACTGAAAAGCCAGATGGATCTTTTTTATTTCCATGTTTTGGTCACGTTTTGAGCCTAAGCACACTGTTGCAATACATGAGAAATTTCAAGCTAAATTAATTTATTGCAAATAAATTCACTTGTTGGTGAAAATGAAATGCATTTGGTCGATGCATTCCGGGTAGTCTTCTAGACCCAATCACAAGAATACAGATTCATGCCGTACTTTATATGTATAAAAATATGTTTTCAGACAAGCACATCCATCTATCATCCAACCAGTTATTCAGTTCACGGTGACGATAACAAGAAATCCCGAATATTATGCTGAACTGCAATTAATTTATGTTAGCCAACTTATGTAGAAACAACCGTTTAAGTTGTTTAAACAATATGAAACATCAAGGAAAATCACAGCAACGCCATTACAAATATTCGGCGTCATTCTGCACGACAAATAACCCATTCTACTTTTTGTGCAACGACACTGCGTGCTCGTGCATGTTAAAATGCCACAGTGTGATCCACCCATCCATTTCACTGACAAATACTGGCACTAAAACTGGCAGAGCGTAAACAACTTTAAATAAAGTATAGCGAACTAATATATGGGGACGAAAGCGGCTGCGGGCGCAGCGCCTGTCAGTTTCGGGCGCCCCGGGGAGCGCTGTCGCTCCGGCCGCTGCCCTACGGGTCCCTTTGATTAAGCGCATATTTAGGAAATGAACCAAGCTGCCGTAGCCAGAATCCCCCGCCCGATCTGTCCAGCATTTCGCATTGTGCACAGTGAGCATAAAAACGTCCTGGAAGGACCACGTGACCGCATTCCGCCGTTTATAACCGGGGGACTGTAAAGTTTAGAAAGCGGGATCGCGTTCCGCTTAGCGCCGCCACCGTAGCTAAATCACCAGGCTGCGGGATTCTGTCACACGCCGTTAGTTTCTGCAGTAATGCGACGGTGTTAGTGTCAGCTCATGGTAAATACGCAAGCATGTTTTCTCTTACCTCCGAAATATATCCCACAGAAATCTCTGATCCGGGGGAGCACTATACTGTGGATATGCCATTTTAGGGCCACTCTCCTGGTTTGTAATATGTCATGTGAGATGGTAATGTCGTTTTTTTCCCCAATCCGAAGTTTTATTCGGTAAACAGCCCAGTCAGGCTCGCATTGCAGCACCACCTACCTACTAAATAAATGTCGCATGAAACGTCAGCTTCCCCCCTCCCTCAGCCCTAAATATCTCCACCAGGTCTCACAAGTTCACTTGTAAACCAAACCGGCTGCAGCGCAGAAGCTGACAAGTCAGCTGCGCGTGACCGAGTAAAAACCGGGGACGTTCAGTGTATGGTTAGGTTAGGGTGTATGGTGTTCCGCTGAACAGCCTGATGGTGCCTTGCGGATCGGCATGTAAATGCAGAATGACAGACATCGGCAGGAACGTCTTTCAACGAAAAGGCAACAAACTTTCGAACGAATAATATACTTTCCTGCCAGGCACGATAGCTGTATTATTTTTTTTCTCTTTTTGCAGAAGCGGTTTCCTTATACTTGACGTGCTGCGAATTGTCCTTCTAAGTGGTGACTGAGTGCAATTTCAGAAACTCATTGTAAAACAATTCAATAATTAATGTATTATTGAATTGGTCGACCTGTCACAAAGAATATAGTATTTAATTTTAGCAGCTTGTACAGGTCCAACACTATAAGCCCGTGACTACAAGTGAAATGGCAGAAAACGAGTGAGACCAGGGCGCCTTTTGCCTTGCTGGGATTTTCAAAGCAGCTGCAAACTCTGTCGCCCCCTGGCGGTTGGGGCCCATGTGGCAAGGCTAAATCAGCGGCCCTGCCCTTCTTGCCCTTGCCAAGGTCCGCCACTGCACTTGCTTCTGCTTGTTCTGTGTATTAAGCTGTTCCCCACCTGTTTGTTGTTGTGCTTTATCTATTCTCTTCTACCATTCACCACAGGGCAGGGGACACCCTGGATGGGATGCCAGTCCATCAGAAAGCACACACTATGGGCAATTCAGAGATATCAGTTCACTTAACCACATGTTTGGACTACAGGGGGGACCAGAGTAGACCAGAAGACACAAAGCTGGAGGTGTGAAGACACAGTGCCCACGGGGGGGGGGGCACATTCCCTGGGCATCAGCACTGTTTACACCAGCATCAAATTCCATAGCTTACTACCCGTAGAATGTCTGCCAAAATGGTACAAGAAAAGTTCCCCTAACAGCAATAGCACTGAAGAGTGAATGACTAGTCACATTTCTTAAATATATTTATACAGCGTTCAGCTGATATCGACTGGTCTCTGAAACATTGTGTTCTTCGTGTTTATGTTGTGAATTCATCTGAGCAATGGCAATTTAATCTCATTCGCAGCAGAATTCCGGCTAATGAAGACGGGGCAGTTTATCAGACACCGGACAGCTTAATAAAAGTCACAACTGAATGACACATTACACACATTCACAGGGAGTGTTTATATCAGAGGGGGCAGCAAGGTGTGGACTGCTGAGGGGGCGTCAGAGAGCAACTGACAGGGTTTCAGGCAGAGCAACGCTACAGCACAGGCAGCACTGAGGCGGTGAGAGGCAGCAACAGGACCGACAGCAAGCAGCCCAGCGCAGCAAAGTGCACTGCAGCCCAGCCCAGCGCAGCACGGCACAGCAAAGTGCGCTGCAGCCCAGCGCAGCACGGCACAGCAAAGTGCTCTGCAGCCCAGCGCAGCACGGCACAGCAAAGCGCTCTGCAGCCCAGCGCAGCCCAGTGCAGCACGGCACAGTGCGGCCCAGGGCAGCACAGCCTGCCAAGCAGACAGAGAGAGCTGATCGCGAGGGTACAGAGCCAGAGAAGGCAGGCAGCGGACCAGACCACAGACTAGCATGGTGCGTGCCGAGCTGCAGAGGGCAGTGCCCATGTGCGTGCCCCTGCCCGTCGACATGCCAAGCCCAGAGCACTTCTTCCCCTTCTTGGACGGCACACTGGACGACCTGGGCATCCTGCCGTGAGTTTGCCGCTTTACCGCACGGTGCGTACGAGAGCCTGGCTGCGTGCTGCGTGTGACGTATCTGCTGTCTGCACAGGTCGGAGGTGAGGGAGAAGGTGGTGTGGGTGGACACCACGCGGACACGGGTGAGGAACAACTCGGGGGAACTGAAGGAGAAGGAGATTGTGGTCCTGGAACTGCGGGTCAAGGCGCAGCAGCTGGGACAGCGCCAGAGCCAGGAGATTGTGTACAGCACCGAGAGTCAGACACAGCGCTCCTACTGCAGGAATGGTCCAGTGCCAATGCTGTGGGAGGACGGGTCAGCAGGTGAGCAACACGCCCCCTGCAGGACGGATGCATGTAAAAACCTGGTGTAGCAACCTGCTCTCACAGCCGCCACATTCCCACAGCCTGGCTTGTAATCCCTGCGTGGCCATTATTAATGAGATCACTCTATAAACCCACAAGTTCACCAAGGTCACCGTGTTCCCTGCCCTGAAACCGTCGCTGTGCTGCCTGTCCTTTGCACGGGCACTGATGCACCATCGTTCCCTTTCCCTCAGAGAGCCGACTGAAGCCGGCAGAGATGCTGCTTGCCTTGGACACAGAATTAAAGCCAAAATGGCAGAAGACGGAGAAGAAGCAGAATATGTGACCAGAAACAGGAGAGAAATGACAAGATACAAGCACAGCAACACTGCTGCAAGCTCAGCTGCCAGTGCTCAGAAGCACAGCAACACTGCTGCAAGCCCACCTGCCAGTGCTTAGAAGCACAGCAACACTGCTGCAAGCCCACCTGCCAGTGCTCAGAAGCACAGCAACACTGCTGCAAGCCCACCTGCCAGTGCTTAGAAGCACAGCAACACTGCTGCAAGCCCACCTGCCAGTGCTTAGAATTCCAGTGCTTTACCCTCTTAGTGCAGCACATTAATTTTACCACAATGTATTAATATCTTTCTGTTGTCATGGACACAGGACAGAGCAGTCTGGGTAAAGTGGTATGAATTTATTCAGGGACTTACAGCCATTTAAGTGTGGGTAACAAAAACAGCCTAACTGGAAATAACTGATTTATCTGAGTATTATGTATGCAAGCGGAAATAAATGTGTCTTACTGCCCGCTGTCCAGAGAGTCTCATCTGAGACTCCTCACAACCTCTGGAGGGTACGGAATGGGCCGGGGTCACACCACACTGAAGCCTGCAAGATCACAGAGGCTCTTCTCTAGATATAGAGAGCAGAGGGTCTAACCCATTTAACCTTACAAAGCAGGTTAAAATTAAAAAAAGAATCTTTCCCTTAGTGAGCTCTGCTATTTATAAATACAAAACGTGACCCCTTGGTGACCCCACTGCAAAGCAACAACTTCACTAAGGCAGTGCCGCAGTTCTCTTTAAGGCAAATATGCAAAAGATGCTAAGACTTGTTCAGAGATGCAGACACGGCCAGGAGGGCTGGCCAAGGGCCGAGATTTGATTTTGTGAGGGAATCCATTCACAAGACGGACCCCCGTTCAAACGAGAGTGAATGAGGGCACCTGACAAACCGACCATGACCTGTCCCCCTGGTCTCCTGCCCCCCTCCCCGTACATTCGGCGAGGAACTTGCTGACAGCGACGGCAGATGACAGCGTAAAAGAAAGTGCACAAGCCTGGTTTGTTACGTTCTTAGTTTATGTTACGTAACGTACGAAGTGCTGAGGCACATCTCTGGTGGCTGCGAGCGGCTGGCTGATGGACAGTTCCGTGAGTCTGAAGCTCCCTGGGTAGATGGTGCTTAACCAAAAAGAAATGGACTGAAATAAGTCTAAACCGGCGTGACCAGTGTCATGAGCGCCGCCTTCCTTTCACTGGGAAGAGACATCACTGCACACTGGAATTCACGCGAATGATGCTGAGCCAAGTTTCTTAGAAACAGCAGCAATGTGTCCTGGCCATCTGAAAGACAGAAACATGTCTTAGAGCGTATTCATGCTGCCAGAAGGCCGTGGGGCACGGAGTCCTTACCGGCATCGAGGTCTTTGGTTCCTATAACATGGCTGGATGCAGAAAGTACACCTTTAATGTGACTCACAACCTAGAACACAGCAATACATAAGATATTACTGAGAAATCATTCCACCAATAGCTAGTGCTCAACTTACATCTTCGGTGACATACCCCACAAACACCACCCCCACCTAATACTACTCAACATTAGGTAAATACTGCACAGCCGTACCAGTGAGGGATTGTGGGAGTACAGGAAGGCCATGCAGTCGAATACAGTCCGGTTCTCCTCCAGATCCACTTTCAGAGGAAGGTGGGAGAGGAGAGCAGGAAACACCTAAGATGTCATAAAGGTTACAGGACACCAAAGATCACTGTCAGGAGGACGGCATTCACAGTATCAGTACTCCTAAAGGTTACAGGACACCAAAGATCACTGACAGGAGGACGGCATTCACAGTATCAGCATTCCAATCCACTCCTAGCAGAAACAGCACGTGCATTGAAAGGGGAATCAATGCTGAATCTGTGTGTCTGTGAGCTCAGAAAGGGGAGACTGCAGAAAAATGGCAGACAGAGAGGAAGCTTACCTGTTCCAGTGGCACACACGGTGTGTTGCTGGTGATCATCCTGCAGAGGGCACCGCAGACATTATCAATAACCCTCCTGTCCGACTCTTTGGACAGGAGAGATGAGAACAAGGAGAGCAGCGTAGGGTAATTCCTGGGGAAGCGAGTCAAGGATGGGACAGGGACTGAAACCACACAGGCACAGGAAGACAAACGCGGCCCACGGAGGAGCGAGACGGCCAGGGTGACGCGCAGCCCTCATCAGCACATACAGACCCACAGGTATTTCTCACAGGATACTCTGTGATAATCGGCCCAGCAGCCTTGGCCAGCGAGCCCAGGCCAAAGACGCTGTTGTTGCGCACCTCTGGGTCACTGTCTCGCACCCCAGCCATCATCACCGGCAGCAGCCGGTTTGACAGACGCCCAGCGACCGGCCTGCCGCCGGACACAGCCGCCAGCGACTGCATGATCTCGGCCAGCGTGCCCTGGGCGAAGGAGCGCTCCGCCACCGTGCAGGAGGATTTCTGAAGGAGGCAAACAGAGGGCACCTATAGGCATCCTGCTCTACCACTCGCAGCCATCTGCGCTGTGCTGCCCCCTGGTGGGGCACATGGGGACTCACGGCCTTATTTATGATGAGGGGCAGCAGCTCATTTAGATACGGGTAAAAGGTGTCGGCAGGAACAGCAGAGGCCAGGAGGGGGATCCCTTCACCCGCGAACTCCTGCAGCATGGCGTCAAACTCAGCCTGAAACCGGGGGGGGGGGGGTATTTATACAGCACATTTAAAATTAATTAACCAAAGTTGTACCGAAAAATGTTGTACAGAGTAAAGGTGCAGTCACACTAGCACAAAAAGAACAAAAATGACATACAGCATCAAGCAAAAGTGGGCGTGGTAAAGGATGTGACATTGGAGATGGTGGAGAGGAAGGCCTCACCTGCTGCTCATCGTCGGCTTCATCACCTCCTCCATCTTGGCAGACCGTCTGCGCAGAGAATGCGAAACAATTGCAGAGCTAATTATAGGTAAGCATTAAAAACCACCTTTTTACACTGTACTGTGTGTTTGTAGGAGGTTCTGCACACTGGTCTCACTCCCTCTCTCCTTACCTTCTTTTTGAGGACACTGCGGATAACCTGGCTGATCTCGCCCAGCCGACCAGCCGGCTGCAGCGCCTCCCCCTGGCAGGACTTTAACACGCCGTTCATGGACTCCAGTACGGCCATCACTACCTGCCTCTCATGTTCCTGCCTCACGGCCTCCAGGAAGCTCGGGAGCACCGTGGACAGAAGCTTCTGCAGAGCTATGGAGGGGAGGAAGAGGCTCAGACACATCCAGGAGCAACAGGGCAAGCTGCAGAACTGCAGCCAGCACTGCAAAAAGGACAGACTACTGGGAAAAGCGGAAAGACAGGAAAAACAGGCTGGTACCTTGGTGGTTGTCCTCCGTGGGGGTCCCCTGCCACACTTTGTGCTGTGCACAGCAAAACTGGCCCATGGCAGCGAAGGCAGCCCTGCGCACGTCCTCATGGGGGAACTGTAGAGAGATGTGAGCAAAGAGAGGGCACCTGCTTAAAGACCTGCTTATCCAATGAGCTGACCCGCCCGTGCAAGAGGGACACACCGAGTGACTCACATCACGCATCTCAAAGACCTGCTGGAAAGTCACCTCCAGCAAGGGGAGGAAGGCAGTGCTGGGGAAGAAAAAAGGCAGCGAGAGAAACTGGCATGAGGAACAGGAATGCTTCAACAGCGCCGACTGAAAGGCCAGACAAGGTTATCTACACAACGAGAGAAGTACCCAGTGTTAAGGGCGAGTTCTCCCAGCGCATCACAGGCGTCCTCCTTCTCATCAATGTAGGCATTCTCCACACTGAAACTGGCGACAGACGGAACAGGGAGAGCTTCAAAGGTCAACAAAGACTGAAGGTCACAGCAAACAGACTGAAAAGCAGCCAAATGAGGATTTACAAATGCACCCAGCAATGTCGCTCTCATTCCCCTCCTTCTCTCCTTCCTCATCCAAAACTACATCACCACTGTCATCGTCATCATCGTCATCAAGGACGACAAACTGGGCTTCTTCGTCTTGGTGAGCCTGAGGAGGAACAAGGGAGCGATGAAAGCCTCGGCTGAGGAACCATTTTCTCGGGGTGGGGTGGCACTGGAAAGGCGCACGGGCAAGGCGCACGGGCAAGGCGCACGGGCAAGGCGCACGCACTGACCGTGACTCCCTCAGTGGACTTGAGAGACAGCAGCATGACGGAGGTGATGGCGTTGAGGTGAGGAGTCAGACTCTCCGGACTGACGGTGGATACAGCCGAGAAGAGCGAGTACCTGGGGGGGGGGGGTGGGGGAGATTAATCAATGAATTACTGCCTCAGATAATCAAGGATGAGTTGTATGATGCATCCAATATTAAGCATACAAAAAATCCTGGGGGTACGAAACAGCAGTTCTCAAAAAGATAAATGCGTGTGCATTAGGGGCGTGCGTCTATATGCAGAGGCTGATGTGATACACATCTCCATGCACTGCATGCATGACAATACCATAACGGTAAAACGGCGATATATAAGCAGGTTTCAGTGTGTGTGTGTGTGTGTGTTTGTGTTTGAGCTGTAAGAGAGCCAGGAGAGAGATGCATCGTCACCACCAGCTAAATGCCATCTCTGTTTAGCTACTTTGCCTGTTTTTTCCTTGGGAAATACCTAAGTAAGCTCATTCTATTAGAGCTTTATAAGAATGTCTGCTAAATGACAGCGTAATACAGCCTGTTAGTGCTGTTAACCAGCTGAAATCCATAATACATTCATGGGGGACGAGGGTGAGAGCGGGAATCGGGCTTCACGGGTGAGTCACCGAGGTATTGGACTAGATTGGTTGGTTGGACAGATGTTTTTGTTGCTATGGCAGGCTGCCACAGAGAAATGTCATCAGTGGATATACTGTACTGTGATGCAGTACAATTTAACAACGTGTGATTCAACATGATATGATGCGATGCAATTTTGTGGAATGTGCAGCAAACTTTTTTTAAAGCAGGCAATCATATCGTGAACTTTGATGCTGGGACACTGGCAGGCAGAGACAGGTAGGTAGGAAGAGAGACAGTGACAGACAGACTTGCAGGCAGAGACATACAGACAGGCAGGCAGGAAAGAGACAGACTGGCAGGCAGGCAGGCAGAGACAGAGAGACAGGCAGGCAGAGACAGACTGGCAGGCAGGCAGGCAGGCAGAGACAGAAGTAACCAGACAGACAGAAGTACAGCTTCCTGCCAGAAAGGTAAGTCACACAGTGGCAGACATCCTTACGTGCAGCGGCGCAGATCGGGGTCGTCGACAGCATCCATGAGGTTGAGGCCCAGCTGCACGCACTCTGCGGCCAGGGGGCCAAAAACATCCTTCCCCACGGTGCGAGCCAGTACCGACAGCGTGTCTGCGCAAGTGGGGTGTGTCAGAACCCGGCTGCCCAACACAGAACTGACAGGGTTTGAGAGACACAGGGAGGCTGATGAAGCTGAAAGATACATACCCAAAGCCTGGGTTTGCAAACACCTCACTTCCTCCCGTATGTCCGTGAGGAAAGCCTTCAGGCTCTCAATCACCGGGGGAAAGTATGGCACCAGCATCTCCTTCGCGGCATTGGCTGATAGGAATGGATAGGCGCGGTTAACTGGGGCCGATTCACAGACACGCTCTGACGGTCAGAGCAGAATACTGTGCAGCCCTACCGATGGCTCCAATAGCGCTGACAGCCAGTTCTTTAATCTTCAGGTTCTCCGAGTTGTTCAAAGTACCCAGCATAGTCTCCATGAGACTGGGCAGGTACGGCTGGATTTCACCACCTGTGAGCAGCAAAGAGAAAGAATTGGCACACATGCCAGCACCATCTCAGGTATAAGGACCGGTATGAAGTACAAGGTCACACAGAATTCCAAAAGAGGAGGTATTCAGTCTGTCTAACTATTTAATAACTACAGACTAGTACAAGTCTATCTACAGCAGGATGAAAACTCCTTCACTAACTACTGGTCAACTTATTCGAAATGCCCCCCCATCTAATGTGCAAAAATAAAATGCACTTTTTGTCTTGGTCAAAACTGACCACAAATATTTCTCAGTTTGGGCCTTAAAAGAAAGATAAAAGGAACGGCAGTGTGTTCTCTCACCCAGGTTCTCCAGGAAGTTCTCCAGGGCATAAAAGGCCTTCGTTACATGTCCAGTCTTGGCTTGATTCAATCCCGACAAATATCCCATCAACAGCGGCATCAACTCAGCGCAGTATTTACTGACGTCCGGCTAAAAAGGGACGATGGCATTGAGTGGATCGCGAGAGGAAGAGAACCTCAAATAGCTCAGCAAATTCCATGACAGGACTATGCACACACACAAAAAGGAAAATGCATGGGATGGCAAAACAGAACAAGCGATCATGAAATCTATGCAAGTAACCACTGTTCGTTTACAAATTCTTTGAACAAGTGATTGAATAAACACGACACCCAGATACGCAAAACGTGGAAGACTTGCCCACCTGCAGATGCTCGGAAAACTGTCCCAGAGCAAAGAGACCAGCGCTGCGCACCAGCTGATTGCTGTCTGACAGACTCTGACACACAGTCTGCAGCACGGCAGGCAGCATCCTGAAAGAGAGCTCTGCTGTTAACACTGTGGAGGAGCCGATCCACATTTTTTCAGGTTCTGATATACGACTGCCAATACTGATCGATTCTGATACAACAGCTCTTTTTACTTTAATATTTTATTATATATTTATAGTTAATTTATTAATATTTTTAAAACTAGTAAATACAAATGAAAAAATGTATGCCAAAAAATTTATTAAGCTACTGATAACATACATAACATACTGTTCCACCTCATTTGTACATCTTCTTTTAAGCGTTTTTGAGGCATCTGCAGTTCAACTTGAATCTCTTCCAAGTGAGGATACGTAAGTGGCGAATGCTTAAAATGCCCCAGTGTTTCTCCCACTGGCAACAGCGTCACTTACACATTGTTGCGACCGCAGCCCCTCCTGTATCACAAGCTGCAGTGAGTACGCAAAACAGCCCAAGACAGCGACTCCCAAGTCATCCATTGCTTTTTTCATTACTCACGTTGTCTCACACAATTGCATACACTTTGTTTAATAGGACGTTCCACTAAATGCTACTCCACCTCTCAAAACTTCATTTTTGCAAAGATTGTAAATCACTGTGCTATTAGTTAAAAGCGTAAAATATTGCCAGATCATCACCCTCCCACCTGATGTTCCAGCAGGCTACCACCGACTAGGACAACAAGACTGGACTTGGCCAGACTCCACGATCAAGCTGATTCTGATGAGTGTGGTCCAGTGACCCACATCCTGCTTACAGAGGAACTGAAGCATTACGCTCATCGGAATCTGTCCTCGGAGACTTGCAGTCAGGGCGAGTGATGGAATGGTCCTTATGGATGACCCTGCAGTTATGACCCCCTGGGCCAGCTACTTTGAGCATCTGTTTAAAGCTGATCTTCTGGCTAGAATGTTGGACATCTCTGGGTCCACACTTCTCAAGGCTGATGCCCCAGTCAGCTGTGACTCACTGAATCTTACTCAGATTGCACGGGTGGTGAATCAGCTGGGGGCAGGGAAGGCCGCAGGGATCTGTGGTATCCGGGGTGAACTTCTCCAG
>JAODJU010000092.1:867517-884478 GCA_026776725.1 Gnathonemus echidnorhynchus
GTGCAGCATAGAGTGGTAAGCTAAGGCGCTTCCTCTACGCAGATAGCTGAAGGGGTTAAAGCTACGGCGCTTTCCCCCTGACACATTGGCCAATGAAGTAATAGGAGGCAGAGCTTACCTTGTGCGCATGTGGTCTGCGCAGCCTTCGGCCAGCACTGCCAGACACATCAGGCCTGCCTTCTGCTCATAGGGGTTCTTACTAGACAGGCAGGCCTGCATGAAGGGCGTCTGAAACAGACAGCAGAGCAAATTCTCACAACAGGCATTGCGCTGCGTGATCGTTGGACACCCCCAGTATTCACAATGCTTACAAAAAAATGCTGAAATAAGGAAGCTCACTGACCAGCTGCTGGAAGAGCTTCTCCGGAGGCAGGTGCATCGCAAGGGTGTCTATGACCTGGATATGTGGAGGAGGACAGGAGTGAGCTACAGCAAGCAGAACAGAGGGGAGGCAAGTCATCACAATCAGGCCGTGTGCAGAGCGCCACACTGGGAGCAAGACTGGTAAAGATACGAGAGGATGGGAAACTAAGCAGGCAAAAGACAAAGGCTAAGAGCAGCGGTAAAATACAGCTACTGTAAAAAATGCAAGAAAAACAATTTATGGTACAAATTTGTGGTGCTTTTCACAAGGTAAGCAAATTTCAATGAGGTGTTATTTTGTACCAGGAACAAACAGGACAAGGGCTGACGTCAGGCTCCCCGACAGCCTACCTGAGCGGCCAAGTGCTTGGGGTTTTCAGCATCTTCACCATTCTCTGCATCCTCCTGATCCTCAGGGTCCTCCTGCCCAGGAGGGGGCGCCGCACTCAGCACCGGGAACACAGTCTGCAAAATAGGGCTCAGCAGCTTCTGCTTTAAAATAACCTGCAAAGAGTGGACATATGTGCATTAGCAGAAAAAGGCTAGAGAAGAAGAGAATACTGTGAGATGCCGTACAAGGCGTTAAAGGGCAGCTACCTTGCTCTTGAGTCTGATGAGGAAAGCTGTGCAGGACAAAGCCTTCATTCGCAGGGAGTCGCTGAGAGATGCATCTGCAGCAATCTGTCACACACAGCAGAAGCCTCGCGCTTTACATATACAGCTGATTGCAATAGTTTTCATTCACAAAAAACAGCTACTTAAAGGGAGGAAGCTGAGCATCGTGACCTTGACAGACTGTGATACGGCAGTCAGCACCAGGGACTCACCTCTAGCCAGAAGCGGACGATATCGGAGATGTGGGGAACCATGACGGAAATGTCACTCTCCATCATTTCGTCAAACACTTCCATTGCCTCACTAGCCTGATCCTATTATTTACAAAAGTTTGTCAAATTAACCAATAACAGCCAGTATGTGACGCTTGAAAGGGCAGTTTGACAAAACTGTTTGAGATGCCAGTATTTAATATTAAAAGACCCACCTGATCTGCCTTGACAAGATGTCTTATGGCGACCGACAGCCTTGGAACAAGGGAGCGCATCATGTTCTGAAAATCATATTAAATGTACATAAACACAGAACACACAACTGCATCGCAGCTACCTGTAAGGCAGTACAAAGCGCATCCCAGAGGGCTGGCCGTCAAGCAGCAGACGGACTCACCAGCTCCCCCTGTCCGGTGTGGGCAGTGATGGCCGTCAGGGTGAGAATGCAGTAGTACAGGGCAGTGGGGCTGCTTAGGTCCTGCAGCACTGTGTCAAACAGCCGCAGCAGCTGCCGGTAGTGAGGCTTGAAGGCCTCCGGGTTGGAGTCCACCACTTTACTGAGCAGCAGCAAGCCCACCTGCAAAGGGGAGGCGTGGCTTAGCCGAGCTCTCAGAGACCTGCAGTGTTTCTGCTGTGAGGCGTCCGTACTGGATCCATAAAATGATGCTGTACTGCGTCACAGAACACCCATGTAATGCGTCACAGCACACCCGTGTAATGCGTCACAGCACACCCATGTAATGCAGCTCAGAGCAACTCTGTCGTGAAAGGCGCTTTTGTCGAACGTGTCACCAAAAACATCAGTAAGTCACAAGACATTCCGAATGGTAACATCAAACGCAGGTTGCGGCCTCCGTCCTCCTCCCCGGGATGGAAGCAGCGGTGAAAGTGGCCCGGCTGCCCAGGAATACCTGTCTGTCCTGGGGGTTGGAGCTCTTGGTGGATTGGTTGAGAAGGTTCAGCAATGCGGGCCAGCGGTCAGGCGTCTCGTGCTTCACCAGCACAGCGCTGAGCTGGGACAGCGAGTGCCGGACCACGTGTCTGAGAAAAGAGAGGGGATACAGTTCTCTCAGGGCCCAACCCCGACGCAGGAGGGGCTCACCTGCATGTTCAATCAGCACAACAAACCCAGCACTCAGCCGGATAAAGCTGAGAGGACCAGGGCAGTCCCAGATTACGCAAGAGGTGCATTTCCTGAGTCTGTCTTTAAGTTGAATTTGTAGGTAAATACGAACAATAAATGATTATTAATAATAATAATAATTATTATTATTATATTATTATATGTATATTATTTACATTAATAGTAAACGTAACTACATACAGCACTGTACAGTGTCACAAAGTAGTGTGCATGTTCACTATTACGAGCCATTGTATTTAACTACGTTTGATATAACAGGCTTTATGGCAGTACGCTCGTAAGTTTGAGTTGTCCATAAGTTTGACGTTCCTGAGCCAGGGATGACCCATATAATGTTGAGCAGTTTCTGCCTAGTGAGTGTCTGTTATTACCACATTTCTTACTTTGATGCCACTCCAAGCAGTCAGATACTTAATTTGACTTCTCCCATTTTGTTCTTCATCAAGAAAATGTCACGTCAATAAACAAAAAATACTTGCCCACACTGAAATCTGTGGAAACATCATGAACGCAGCAAAAGACTATTTCACAGTCCAAATGTACTCACTCTGTCTCTTGCTGAAATGCTTGTAGAACCACAGCCTTCAGGCTACAGAGTAGGAGAAAGTACATAATAAAGTATTTTTAAAATGAATTAAATAAATCATGTATTTGTAAAAATTATTCACAAGCTAAGGATTTACAATATTAGCATGTATAGTAAAGGGAAATATGCAAGTCAAATGAAGAAAGGAATATGCTTTCCCTAGTAGTGCGCGAGAAAATGAAAAAGCTGTCAAACAAAAGTAAACTAAGGAATACTGTTTAAATTCAGTCTGTATGACTGTTAACCTAACAGGACATGCAGAAGACTCTTACAGAAGAGTCAGGGAATTAAGTGCATCATTTAAAGCCAAGCTGTCTTTGACCACAGTTTACGCCTAAAAGCTCGTCCACCCGGGACCCTGAAGGTTTTCCTCCTCAGTACTATGGGGCTTCCTCCGTTTTCTTCCCTGTATTTCCCATCCACAGTCCAAAAACATGCTGAGGTTATTTGGAGTTACCAAATTGCCTGTAGGTGTGAGTGCGAGTGATTGGTCTGTGAGTGCGAGTGATTGGTCTGAGAGTGCGAGTGATTGGTCTGAGAGTGCGAGTGATTGGTCTGTGAGTGCGAGTGATTGGTCTGTGAGTGCGAGTGATTGGTCTGAGTGCGAGTGATTGGTCTGTGAGTGTGCCCTGCGATGGGCTGGTGCCCCATCCTGGGTTACAGAAGATGGATGGATACAGTATACGCTTGTATTTCAAAGACAGTTTGGGGAACCTTTCTCTGTGGTCTGGGCTGATCTTCTTCCAGTGTTTCTTCACCCGCATCCTCAGCATCACTGCGGCAGACTGCCGAATCTTAAAACAAAATACATACATCATATACACACACTGTAGATACATGCTCATTATACAAGGCAGTGAAATGCAGAATCATTTGGAAGGTGAAGGGGAGCAAACACATGACTTGAAAAGCAGCTGACCGCATTACACTTTCCCATTTAAAGTCTTACCTATACTGAAATTATTCTGTCTATCAAAATACTTTCTAATCAACCAACAAAAGCTGACCAACAGTAGAACCTCTAGTACTGTAACTGTGCAGTCAGAACACAGTGAAAAGCAGCACAGCACTGCATTACATGCCAGCCAACCTGAACATGCATTACCTGGGGATCGTGTGATCCGGTCATGACTGTACACGGCACTGGACTACATGCCAGTCACCCTGAACATGCTTTATCTGGGGATCCTGTAATCTGGTCATGACTGCACACAGCACTGGACTACATGCCAGCCACCCTGAACATGCTTTACCTGGGGATCCTGTGATCCACTCATGACTGCACACAGCGCTGGAATCACTGCTGGGTCTCTGAAGGCCATTTTCAGCTGAGCTGTAGCCTGGGTTGAGTCAGAGGCACTGTTACTATCCAGCAGCATGTGCACATAATACTGCCTTACATACTCATTAATACTCTATGCTGATGACATGTCATACTCTGCATCATTACTGCGGGGGAGGGGAGGAATTATACTCTACAAGGGATATGCAAATCCTGTCAATAAAACTTTATGACAGTTTAGGTAAATTAATGATGTTACTTTTATTAGCGTACTTAATTTATCGTTATGCACGGAGCATAAATTTAAGGGGGTGTTTACATTCAGGAAAACGATACTGCTACCCATTGAAGACTATAGCCAACATCCAGCTGGAGACTTGTATTATCATTATGCGCACTATCAGACAAAGTTTCATAAGTTTAAGGTGTACTCAAGCCAAGTCATTAGACCTGGCAGTGAGCTCATCAGACTACAACTCGACAGAAATCCGGCGGCTAACAAACATACAGACTTAAAATAAACAGAACGATCCAAAAATCTACGGACACGGCAGCTTGTACATGTGATTCACCTGCTGGATGGCGGCGCTGTCGGCCTGCGTCAGCTGGGACAGAATGCGCTCCAGGTCTTCCGTCATGGTGCCGGGGCTTTATGGCAAAGATTCAGCCTTAACAGAGGCTCGAAAAGTGAGGATGCGAGCGACACGGATAAACGACGCGGCTTTGGTGAAAAACACCGACCGACAAAGCGTGACAGCCACCGAGATCAAGCAGCCCCGCTGGTCTGGAGTCCGCACCGTCGCCACGCGGACCTCAGAGACGCTCCGCAGTTAAAGGGCCAGCAGCACGTCGGCTGGGCGCCGGCTCTCCTCGTGCTGCAGGGGACAGCGCCCCCTGAAGGAGCAGAGGGCCTATGCACACACAGACACACACACACACACACACACACCTCTCTTTCTACTTCGGCCGGCGAAATGCATGTACTGCCCCCCTCCACACACACACACACAAATTTCGCCGCGTCTCCGACGGTGTTGCGGGATGGGGGCGGTTTGTTAAGTCGGCGCCCCCTCACAAGATGCTGCCCTAGGCGGCCGAATAGGCCTATTGATTGACCGACACTGGTGTGATCATTCAAATTAATGATCAGATCGAGTTATGTGGCAAAAATGCCACATTACTTTAAAAGGGGAGACGATGGTAAATTTCACCATTCAAGCAACCATATACATTACTTTATAAAAAAATTCTCTTACATAACTTAAGCAAATGTGATTTCTCTTGCAAAATTTTACTATCTTGCGTAAGTTTTCCGATAACCAATTGTTTTTTTTTCATACATCCATTTACAGTTTAATTTCAAAATACCGGACATTTCCCGGTGAGAAAAATTCGGCAGCATGCGGAGCACATTTGAGCAAACAAAACTGGTAATCATTAAAATCAACTCTCTCTAGATTCATCAAAAGTTCGGAATGAGATGACATTAGGGGCGAAACCTTGTCTGCCCTCCATCTGTGGGCGCATCTATGTAATAAAGTGCTTGCAGCGCAATCGCGTGCAACTTATTTTGAATTTTACCCGGAAACAACAAATGCTATTTTCTGATTGGCTGGTAGGTTAAGATTAACTCGGGACATTTATAAACTCGGCGGAAAACTCCGCTCCGTATGCCTGTGCCTCGTCCGTTAATCCTATATAATGGGATACCTTGGTGGGGGTTATTCCTTACATCTCAGCGTGAGAAACACAAGGTGTGGCGTGTGAACTGGTTGTATCTTACGGTCAATGCATGAGAGTTGAGAGCCCAGTTAAAATGGTTATTTTTTAAAGCGGTATGAATGTATCCTGACCAGATTTAGGATAGTAAAATTTGGACCATCGATGTTAACAAGGTTTCACACATACAGAATAGACACATCCTTCAGGCAAGGAATTGTAAGAAAAACTTCTTTATCTAAATATCTTTATCAATTACTGTTTAAAAGTTACGATTAATAAATATAATTTATTTTTAATTTAAAGATTAAAGCAATTAAGTGGCCTAGATTTTGCACTAAATTTGCGCGAAAAGATCTTTGTGAAAGTAGGTTTAGGGCATTTCGTCATTATGTCTTTAAGGATTTAAGAAAATATTTTTCTCGGAGTAAATAACACAATTAAATGACTGGAAAATGTTATCACGGACATTGTCCCCGTTTATTTGTTTTTCTGACTAAATGTTTAAAAAGACACGTTATCACAAGAGGAAATGTCTTTTATATGTTTGAAATAGTTTGCGGTGGCGTTTCCTTACTAAATAAATCAGATGTTTTCCTTAAACCTTTTAATTAATAACGAGTGCAGCCACGCCTTACAAATTCGTACAGAGTGACAGAGAGAGAGAGCATACACAGAGGGAACAGAGAGAGAGAGAGACAGAGACAAATCGAAAGAGAGAGCGAGAAAGACAGACACGGAGAGAGAGAGAAAAAGAGAGATAGAGACAGACACATAGAGAGGAGGAACATGTATATAGACAGAGAGAGACGGAGACACAGAGAGGAGGAACATACAGAGAGAGACAAACAGAGAGAGAGAGAGTGACAGAGAGGAGGAAAATATACAGACAGAGAGACGGAGACACACAGAGAGGAAGTACATATACCGACAGAGAGAGAGCCCGCCAAACAGCCGCCTAGAAGAGCTCCCCCCAGATGCAGTGCTTTACCCCCCCTCCCCCCCACCATCACCATCAATCGATCAATGATCCTGCCCCTCGGGAGCCCCCCAGAACAGCAACAATAGCTACAAAAGGACTATTTTCAATAAAGCCGAGACCGGGACGCCACACCAGTTCTACATCTTTTGACTCGTATTAAACATGAGTGTCTCTGCGCCGCCGTGGGTGTGGAGTCGCTGGTAAAGATTGACTGAGAGCTTTTTAAGGACTTCGCTGTTTCCTGTCATGAGTCTCACGTTTCTGTCCCGTCCTGGGACCAGGATAACTTGATAAGCTATTAGCAGACGGGTGGATGGACAGATGCACGCCCAGAACATTGAGGCTGGGTGTTTAAATTGGGTGGGGGGTATTTAGGAGGGACTAGAGAAATGTTGAAATGACATGAAAGTAAAATAAATACATATTTGTGACATACCGTGCTACTGGCAGGTAATTTCCCATGAAAATATTGTGCAATGCCTAGCAACCTCGGAAACGCTGCCTCCCGTTTCCTGATATTGCACTGACATATTTAGAGTGGCCTGTAGGTGGCAGCAGCTTGTTGAAGTTGAGACATTAATTTTTTCCACGGCATGAAGTAAAGCAGTAAAAAAAGTTTTTAAAAGACCTGTTATTTGATCACATTATTGTAACTGACTACTGTAGATAAAATCAATGCGACAAGACATGCAACCTGGATGCTGCAGCTTTTCTGTTCCAGGGCTAATTGTTTAACATTAAATATTTCTATTTTGTTGTGACTGAAACTTGAGTCCTGTTTGGCAGATCATATAGATTAGACTGGAGCGCGCTGAAATGCACACGCGCCTCCCCCGTGGTGCTCACGCTTTTATCAAAGGCACCAATTCCAGCTGGGAAAATGCTTTTCTGCGAATTCAGTACGACGCGGTTTGTCTTCATTTTGGAGCTGGTGTAAAATGTCACAGAAAATAAATGAACACTTCATTGCGTCATTGTCACTACAGCCCGGTGTTGTGTGTTCGGGTCTGTATGACTGGCCACCGGGACCATGCTGAAGTCCACCTTTATGCCTTCAGTCTTGCTGCCCTTTTTGGGAATCGATCACAAACAGCTCCTCTAATGTAACACATCATGTCTGCTGTCTGTCATGCTTCCATGTGATTGCTTTGCAAGCCATAGTGGTCATCACCAGAGTCTTATGCACACACACACGCAAATATACACAGACACTCACACACAGACATAAACACAGACAGCCACACGCAGACACACATACACACGACAGACACGCAGACACACACACAGGCAGCCACACACAGACATACACACACAGACACATACACTCACACACAGAGACATACACACACATACAGACACACACAGAGACACACACACACACATACAGACACACAGAGAGACATACACACACACACACCACACTATCTGTTTTACTGCTGTAACCCAGGATGCTGTGGCCTTTATAGCTTGACGGGAAGCGGCCATGAGGTCGGCCCGCTGTAACTGGCTCGCTGTTCCTGCTGCAGCTGTCACACATGGACCGGGTCCATTGTCCTGGTTCTGATGGTTCGTCAGCTCAGATGCCCGAAGCCGGCCCCACCCCTGGCTTAGAGCCTTACTAACTGTATAATGTTAGTGTATGTTGGGGGGAGGGTGTGGGTGGGGGATGGGCAGCTATTTGGCTGTGCCCCCCCCCCCCCCCCCCAGCAGCATGCTCCTCCTCTAATTACCACTGGGGTGTTTGTTTCTGCTTTTGCCTTCTTATATTTTTCACTCAGATGTTGATTCTTTTTTTTCATGTTCAACTTTCATGATACTTATTGTTGGCAAATGTTATGCTCTGTGGCACTTTGTTAGCAACAATGTTATAAAAAAAAACTCACTTACACTGAGCAATGGCACTGCCTTGCCTGTGAGCACATTTTTCAGAATTCCTACATCTGTACGTTTATTTGTAAGCACCGGAAGACAAGCCCGTCTTTGTTGAACATCCAGAATGTGTTTGCGTGCTGTGCTTAGGAGAATGTAAGAGAATTTTTTCATCTATTCAGAAGAAAGTTTGAATAAATCAATTGTTCCCTCCTGTTTCCTGTCCCTGGGGTGGGGTTAGGCATCTGGAGTTCATGGGATGTGGGCTACAGTGGGCTGCCTGTTAACAGCAGACTGAGCGGTTCACCACACAAAGGGGCCCCTTGCCGTTGTACGCATGCAGAGAAGACGTCAGATTTGTGCCCATGGTACCTACATTACTGCAGGCAAACAAGAAATCTAGCACTTCCAGCACCAACCCCCACCCTCCGTGGCCAATGGAGGAGCGCTGAAGCTTCTCCTTTCAGACGGGGCCGGCGCTCAGGAAGGGCTGCTCACAGCAGGCGGCACTCTTCCTGATAGCAGGGACGGGCCTGCCAGTGGGCGGAGCCTATCCGCACTCCTTAAATGGAGAGAGGCTGGTCACATGGGGCTCGGTATCTAAGCGATAGTGGAGAAAGGAAACTGAGAACTTCGGACTGTAGCGGAGCCGGTGGAGAGGTCTGAGGCAGCGTGAGGGTGTATCGCCAGGCTCGCACCTGCCCGCAGGAAGGCACATGCGGAGAAAATGCCCACAAACTTTACTGTGGTCCCCGTGGAGGACAGAAGGACTGAGCCGCTGGAGGAGGAAGCAGACGCCCAGAGCCACTCTCAAGAGTTTTACCCAGGTGAGGCCATCCTGCAATTACCGCTCGAGCCAGAGGGCGAGACACAGTGAGGATCCTGGGGGGGTCCGCGGTGCTGTGTTCCTCAACCTCCTGACGAGTTCCCAGACAAACCTTCTTTGGTACCATGCAGAAGGTTGCTGTTTGTTCTTTACAACAAAATATGGTGAATATTTTTGTACGAAAAGAGTGCTGAAAAAGGTGTTGGGTGTCTGTGTGGTTTCCATGGTCAGCATGTTTGGTGATCGCTTATCTAAACTAGAATCTGTTCCTAGAATGTGCCGGTCTTTCACGCACAAACCAGACCTGTTTTTGGTAACTTCACAGAGTAAAGTGTACGCTGTCATGCTTTTCAGTGCCTTTCACGCCTGCCCAGTTGTTTTAGCTATAGGCTGCATGCTGAGTCTCGTTCACCGTGGGGCTTCTGAGGGAGGCCAGCGGACGCGGCTTCGCCCGCCTGCCTGCTGCCGCACTGTCCCTCCTACCGCCTCTTGGCTGGTACCCCCCGCAGCCCAGACCTCTGCCTCAGTCCCGCGGGGCACGCCTAACAGCACAGTGAATAATGGTGCCGCCATAATTCGCCCAAGCTGCCGCACCCAACCCAGAACATACCTGTCATACTACGTCCACCTTTAGCTGAACTGCTCTCAGCCTGCTAAATAGCTGGGGTGTTACTAAAGAATCATTTTGTCTGCGTGTGGCTGTGCAGCCCTTTCAAAGGCAGACTGTAGGACATGGCACCAGGCTTTATGTGACTCTGGAGGAACTCACCCAGATCCAAGGAGCAGGGTCCTCATACCTGGTCCAGGTCCTCATACCTTCTCTGTTGGCCTCCATCAATAGTTGTAGCCTGGTGGCTCCTAACTCTGCAGGCTGACTGTTGCCCTCTCTGCACCTTCACATGCAGTGCAGCAGGGATGCTTACACTGGAATTATTTTTTTTTTTTCGGGTCTGAAGTTTTGTAACTGTCAAAGCTTTGTGGGTTTGCGTGTGTGTCTGTGTGTCTGTGTTGACCAGCTTTTTTTAGTTAGAAAATGTGTGTCTTTTAATTATCTGCAGCTAGAAAAGAGAAACCCATTTGGTGTCATTCTGAAAGGCGTCTGAATTAAGCTTGATGACTTTGCAGAAGAAAGACAGCCTGAGGTAGCTAAGCGGGAGGGAGTTTACAGGTAACCGGGGAAGCTTCTAGAAACCGGGTGGTGCCACTTTGGGTTCGTGTCGGAAGCAGCTATTCTAACGCTGTAGCAGCAAAGGGAATATGCCTGTGAACAGGACGGGCAGCCCTTTGCTAACAGGAATATGGAACTTTGGAAATAACCCTCCTCACTCTTTGCTGCTGTACATTAAGCTGGTTCATGGACGTACTTAAGTTACACGGTGATGTTATTAGACAGCCTGCCAGCTGTCATGCGATCAGGCCATTTTCCGGTCAAGCCCTCGTCGTGACGACGGAGAGCTATGATTCACCTTATAATCCTCGGTCTCCAGTACCGGAGCGGCGTTCCTGTGTCTCCTCCTTTCAGAGACAGCGCCTCTTACTGCTAAATCAGGGAGCTTTCTGGCAGTTTCCGCTGCACGCCCTGCCCTGCTGAAATAAATACCTTTCCATGTTCACTTGCTGCCCCGCAACCCGAGTCCCAGAAGGGACCTCATACAGCATATTAACCTGAGAATGTCTGCTTACGAAACTCCTCTCTGAGATAAGAGAGGCAGCCCGTCTCGTACTCGTGGCTGCAGCTGGTGCGGCCTTAACCAGCCTCAGCGAGCTGCTGGTGTCACTCAGGCTCAGGCAGGACCCGCTATAAAACCAGCCCCTTAAAACCCAGAGGTAGAGGTATGCTTAGGTAAACTTCACACAGTAGCCCCAATAGGGTCAGCCCTGGGTGTTTTGGCACCCCAGGCGAAAATTCTGATGAACTCCTCCACACCCACAGCAACAAAAACAAATTCTGTCAGTTCATTTTTATTCCAAACATTTTAGTAACACAGGGTATCTGGCTGCTAACTAGCGAACTGGCATATGATTCATAAGAAAAGTAGTGTAATATTAAAACTAATGTAAATAACTGTATTGTCCTGGTATGAAACCAGAGGCATTTCTTCTGTTTTTTTTTGCACCCTTTATTGAATTGGCGCCCTAGGCGATCGCCTATAGGGCAGGCGGGCCCTGAGCCTCACCACTGCTGAATATTAGGGAGGAATGTGGTAAACATTCTTGGAAACTGGAGTGTAAACACTGCGTATTTACAGGATTATCTCCGAATGTCTAATTCAAGTCCTGGCCTCCGATGGTTTGGTTTCGATTGCTAAGTGCTGCCTTGAGCTATCGCACGGTTAGATTTTCATTTAGGGCGATTTTGAACCATAGATCCGGCTTGGAGCACAAACGAGTGCTGAGGCATTTCTGTTTGCGTTCCTGTGCCTAAGCATCCGGGCCATCGTGAAGGTGTGTGTCACTATCGCCGCCTACTGTGTGAGGGAGACGGAGGCAAATCGAAAACAAAAATTGAACAGGACACTTTGCGATTAAAATATGTGACTTACATGCAGTTTGCTTGAGGCCGTATTCAGGTGAAAGTCCACACAGACAAAGGGCAAATCTCCGCAGGTACGACACCGAGGGCTGGGTGTGTTTGCACGCCTGGAGAAAAGCACCTCTCACCACGACGCCTCTGCAGTCCAGTGAATCTGTAATTATCAGACTGTGGGGGCAGATTCCACCACAGTGTCATTAAAACCTGGGACATCAATTTTATAAAAATCTATGGATGCAATCAAAAAAACTAAAAATGCCAAAAGACTTCTATTTTGTTTGCTAGTTATGGTTAAGGGTAGGGCTGTCATTAGTGGGATTAGGGTTGTCCATAGAAATGAATAGAGTGCCGACAAAGATAAGAATACAAAAGTGTGTGTGTGTGTGTGTATGTGTGTGTGTGTGTGTGTGTGTGTGTGTGAGAGAGAGAGAGAGAGAGAGAGAGAGAGAGAGATTTGATTTCAACATATGATTGCTGCGATTTTCTAGTTTGGTGAGTTCTCAGTTTTTTGCTTGTTGAGGTACAAGTTAAAAAATGTGGCATAAATAGGTATGCAATTTATAGCTCTGCCAGTGACTATCTGGATGTCATTTATATACAGTGAGATTCATTTTGTGGAGTATTTAATTTAGGAGGGAAGCATTTGTCTCCTACTGGCTGCTAACAGCAGTACCATCATTTCACATTAAGACGCGAATGACTAATGGCGCTTTTCCACTGGTATACTGTAACGAAGCTGGACCTGAGTCATACCCGAGCCGTACCCGAGCCGTACCCGATCCGTACCCGAGTCGTACCCGAGCCGTACCCGAGTTGTACCTGAGCCGACCCCAAGCCGTACTATGAAGAGAGCCTAGTTACGCGGTTCCAGCTTGCTGTGGTATTTGTGGCGTTGGTGGATTTGGAAAGTGAGAGTAACGTAAAACGGAAGATGCTTTTTTACTGTTCACACGGTGTACTGTTCACACAGTCATTTACTGTGTGCAATTATTATTATTATTATTATTAGTTTATTAATATTTACTGTTCATACTGTCTACATCATGATTTGCTGTGTGCAATTATAATAATAATACTAATCACAATAATTATTATTTTACTGTGTGCTCATTTCTGGTAGGAAGTGTGAGAATTGCCGTCTTATATTAGCATCAAACATGAGCGGAATTAACATTTGCTTGTGCAAAACTGCAGTATGAATTCATTTCATTCAGCTGTTCTATAGTACCTTTTTAGGTAGAAGGTATCGGGAATGCATTAATAGATCATGATGAGCGATACTACTAATAATGACTAATATGTAGAATATGCCCTTGTTTCCTCCAGATAATCTGTGCCTAGAACACGGGTATCCCTCTGCATTTCGACCAGTCAGATGGTGCTGATGCCCTCAGCTCAGACTGGTCACACTTTCGGCCCTGTAGTAGGCAGACAGGGCTATGTCAGCGTGGGTACGGGCTCGGTACGGCTCGGGTACGACTCGGGTACGGCTCGGGTACGGATCGGGTACGACTTGGGTACGGCTTGGGTACGACTCGGGTACGGCTTGCTTCTTGGGGGCAGTAATAAAGTGGCATGAAACCTCAAAGCAAGTAATAATCCTATCCCCCCCCCCCCCCAGAGACAAGGTGATGTGACAGTTCCCTATCTTGCCGTGATCTGGTGTTCTGGCCCAGCCTGCATCTAGGCTTCTGCTCCACATTTCCTGCACATAGGTGTCGCTCACCCCCCCTCACCTAAACACCCGAAATGGCATGTCCTCTCTACTCTGCCCCAGAGCCTTTGCTCTTTCACATCAACGTGGCAAAGTTGCTGAATCATTCAAGATTTGCTCTGGTGTCATAATTTCATCGCAAAATTGCGGTTTGTACTGGGCACTAATCCCAGGAGATTATGTTCCTCTTTTATCAATTTATTCTAGAAACACCTGTTTGTAGGAATTTTTAAAGACGCTGCCAGAGAATAAAAGGAAAAATATGTTTGTTGCTCTGCCTGTTATTGTGGCACCAGAATGCAAATAACAATTGAGTTGTATCTTATAAATGCGACCTGCTACTCGTGTTTTACCTGTTTGCCAGCTAAAAGTGGTCGGCATCTCCCCGCTCTTTCTTCCTCCTGTTTCCTTAACTTGAGGCTTTTACAGTTCCCACATGTGTGAAATGTTTGCCAAGGGCCACAGATCACCCCTCCCTCCTCGCTGTGCAGGAAGCCCCACGGGGACGTTGGAGATGTCAAACGAAAACTGCTTTTCTATGTTTAGAAGAATGAAAAAGAGAAGCACATTGTGCCCAGATGCATGTCAGACTGACGTCAAACGTCAAGCCGACCCAATACGGCCCATCGGTCCGTTCCTCTCCATGAAAAAGGCCCCTGTGTGGCCCTAATAGACTGGCCCCGGGTTCCGGCTGAGCGGGATGAACCCGGGTGACCCTCAGCCTGGGAGACCATCTCCCACAGCGCAAACCGAAATGTGCGGCCCGAGATAAGCGGCCTGCTTCACTCCCATCATGTGCTCCTACATGTCGCGGCTTTTCTTTTATCTCTGCCGCACGTCATAAGCGCTCATTTGGTATTTCTGACCGATATGCTCTGAAATATGAGCTATGTGGTGACAGAAAATCCCATTTCTGCTGAAGCTCCATTCTCCTCTACATTTCTGGTGCCTCAAGCTAAGTTTTGCACTTTTCACATATGGCCTCTGCGAGTCTTATTTGATGTGCTATTGACTGAATGCTCAGGTCATCCCACCACAGAGTTTACAGAGCATGTTGTGAGCGACGATTGCGGTGTGTCTGCTCCTGCCCAGTGCCACCATGCAGACTCCTGAGCTACACAACAGACGACGTGTACCCACATTCTCAACAGACAACTTGTACCCTCATCCTCAACAGACATGTCCCCACATTCTCAACAGACTACGTGTACCCACATTCTCAACAGAGAGTGTGTCCCCACCTTCTCATCAGACATGTCCCCACATTCACGACAGACATGTATCCACATTCTCAACAGACTACATGTACCCACATTCTCAACAGACTACGTGTACCCACATTCTCAACAGACAACTTGTACCCTCATCCTCAACAGACGTGTACCCACATTCTCAACAGACAACTTCTACCCTCATCCTCAACAGACGTGTACCCACATTCTCAAGAGACAATGTGTACCTACATTCTCAACAGGCAATGTGTACCCACATTCCCAAGAAACAATGTGTACCAACATTCTCAACAGACAATGTGTACCCACATTCTCAACAGACAATGTGTACCCACATTCCCAAGAAACAATGTGTACCAACATTCCCAACAGACCATGTATATCCACATTCTCAGCAAAACAACATGTACCCACATTCTCAGGGCTGATGTGTCTCTACTGTCCTTCTCACCGGATACCAACAAGCTCTGCCGTACTGCAGAAATATCAACAATGTAGAGTTTTATATGCCTATGTTTTGTTTTTTGTGTGTTCAGATTACGATGCTGCTGATGTAGCAGGAGACTGCAGCTAGGGGGAGCCTGTGAGCACACGGCCAGCTTATCTGCATCGCGCTGCTCACATGTGGTGCCATTTTTCACACAATTAGCAGTTGCACAGGATTTCAAAGATCGTGACGCAAGTGGAAAGACGATCACCACGCCCCCAGCCTTGTTTTTTGTGTGTGGGGGGGTTGTTTTGAGGAAAAGGATGTTCTGCAATGCTGAAAAGTTTCTCTGAACAGTTCTATCATTTTTTTCCCTTTTGTATTGTTCATGCTTGCATATGGAGCAGGAGGGGAAACAGATTTTTCTCGATGCTCCGGCTGAACGCAGGATGTGCTTTTCACGCTTGTCATACTTTTATTTGCCATTTACTGTCCTTTCAGCTCTGCTCTGCACTCTGCATGTACTTTTCTTTTGTCTCTCATTTTCGGCGCTTTTTATCCAAGGCCTAATCTGTTATTGGCAAGAAGGACTATTAATAGGTTTAGTTTTCTCCTCACATGCCTATATAGGGCCTGTGTGATTGTATTGCGATTGATTTTCAGAGGCATGGCTCTGGTGTCGCGTTTCAGGGGTATTGTGGGAAGTCTACCATTGTCCCACTTTATAACAGTGTCAATCAATAGGACCCACTTTCATGTCTCTATTGCATTCTGCAGATTTAATATGGTGCGTCTGAGTGCTTGCAATATTGCTGCTGGATCAATTATTTTATTTATTTTATGCATTGCATATTGCATCCTTTTTGCTGGCCTTTTTTTGCACGTGCCCCCTGGTGGTCGTCCTGGGGTAAGTCACTCTGCGGGCCCCAGCTCTGCCCCCTGGTGGTCGTCCTGGGGTAAGTCACTCTGCGGGCCCCAACTCAGCACCTTTCCCACTCTATCGGGGAGTTCCCCATGTTTGCAGACGCTCTCGGCTCATTTTAATCTCATTGCGCTGCGATATTTATACGTTTTTGTGTCTTTAATCCAGTTGCGTTCGAAAGAACATTAATTCAAACATCAGAAATTGGTCCTCCCCAACAGAAGATTAATTTTGTTTTATTTTTTAGAGCATAAGCAGAATTGGTGCCTCTGGTTTGTCGTTGCTTTGAACAGAAAGCAGGAGACATTGCATTTATAGCTGTAGATCTTTTTCCCAATGTGTTATTTATGTTTACTGCAGTGATACGTTTATGCAGTTAAGGCCAGAACACTGGAGCAGCTCTTGCTTAGGGATGCGAGGGCCGACGTTCTTTTTTTTATAAATTGCATACCTGCAAACTTGTCGCTTTTCGGCGACAATCGCCGTTTTCATTGTCAATTGGGTCATTCATGTGAATCGTGTAGAACCGGAGCGT
>JAODJU010000092.1:1047346-1058186 GCA_026776725.1 Gnathonemus echidnorhynchus
GGGGGGGGCGTCACCCCCAAGTGCTGCTCCTGCTACCACAGTCTGCAGAACTTAGTGTCGTCTGTCACCCCCCAGGGTCGACATGGGGCTGCGGGCCAGAAGGGTGAGAAAGGAGACTCCACAGGTCTGCCGGTGAGATTCGCCCGCACTCGCAGCCACAGGGAGGGTATCCTAAGGGGGGGGGGGGGGACCTCACATGGATGAAACATGAACGGCAGCATGAGAGACTTTCCATGTTCCATGTGTGTAAGTCTCAGGTCTCACCGATGTGTTGGTGCACCTGACTTTTACACCACTACTGCATAAGTATTAATTGTTAAGAACAGTCAGTCAGTCTAGGAAGTCTGGCCGACGGTGCTGCCTCCGTCACTTTCAGAGGATGGTGTAAGGCGTAGGAGACCTTCTGCCATGAAAGCTCACTGTCTCCCTCTGCTGCTTGGTTTGGGTTTTGTGGAAAGAAAAATCCCAATTTTGTCCAGCACCTTTCACTGGTGATGCACCTGAAAGCTGTAGCACTGGGCACTGGCTTGTGTTTCACTCTCCTCCGGTCCAAAGATATGTCACCTGACACCTGTGTCTCCTCCCAGGGGCCACCGGGACCTCCGGGGCCACCGGGAATCCCAGGACGCGTCATTGGCCTGAACGGGGTGAGTCTGTCCTTGGGTCTCGCTTCACACTCCCGCCGTGTTCCTCTCATTGTCTTTGTCACACTGTTGCTCTATTCTGAATCAACTCAATGCATTTTCCTCTAAATTTTAAAGACAGTCTTTCCGGTTCCTCCGCGACCTCACTGCAAAACGCCAGTAAGTGAATGAGAAGCCTCCGTAGGCTTCAGGAAGCCTGTGTCAGACTGACGCGGGGAGAGAGGCGTGTGTGCCTGGGCCTTCCGCGAGCCTTAACCGACGCAGGCTTGATCAAAAGTCCCCCCTTACGCATGCTGCATGGTGTAAGGTTTAGGCTTTGGGGTGTTTGGGGTCATTTTAAGGTGTTATGAAGACTAACAATGAGAAAGCAAGGTGACCTTCCAGAAACAACACAGTATTGGGACTGTCCTACAAACGGTCAATGCTTATGGTGTCTGCCTTTAAATTTCAGTTTGATGTTGCATTTTTGGAAAGCCACCTTCAGTTCACATTCCCATCTAAGCCCTGGAGTCTTTTCATTCTGTATTTTTTGGGTGTCTTTGGTACTAACTGCCATTATTCTTCATTGACTGTCATGGACATATCTTCCCAAAGCCGCTTCCCAAACAATGACAAAAAGGGCAGCTTCTAATCATTTACTAATTTTTGTAAATGTATAAATATGTTGCTTGGCTTTGTACCTGGCTTGTTAATAATGTCAGTCTCTTACAGACTGCCTCATTTTGGCTGTGTCCTCTGTTCAGCAGAATAATTAGTCAGAAATATCATGCCAGATCTGTCCCTCTCTGCTTTGTGCAGGTGAGCGGTAATCGGGACGCCCCACAAGGTAAGCTGGTGCCCTGCAGCTCATTTTATCATTTTCTAGGCTGCTAAGTTTCTGATATTGCTTAACCAATCATTTTGTTAGTGCTGTTAAGAGTTATTAGTGCGCGGAACATGGGAACAAGGATAGCACGAGGGTTGAAATGCGGCTGCTTCTTTCTTTTTAGTTATCTACCAATAGGCGTTTACCTATGGATTTGCACAAGTCATATTTTATACCTTTATCTGCCTGTACAGCAAGGCAATCTAGGTGGGAAAGACAGCTTGGATCGGAACCATGTGGAACTGAGAATTTGGAAAGGAGGATTTTAACTGCTTCTTTGGAGGGGGGGTCAGGGGCTTTTGAACTACACAACCAAAAAAGGAGTCAAAAAGCCTGCTTTAGCCTGGACTGTAAAAAGTGAGCAAAACATCTCATCAGGTCTGTGTTTACTGTGGAGGGGATACCTACTGATGTAAATAATGAATAAATACTGACGAAGTGATGCAAACCCATAAATTCTCCTTCTGGAGTGGGTCCTGATTCCACAGCCCCCACTCTGAGTATTTAGAGATGATAGGGAGCACGAAACCAAAACCTGCATGGTTAGTCAAGGTCCACTAGTCTTGGCTAGTCTAGGTGTCAGACAGCTACCCGGAAACAGAGAGCCTTAGCGCTCCACAGCAGTGACCCCCTGAGGCCATACTGAGGATCTGCGGGGGCTGCTCGTGCACTAAGCCTTAGCGCTCCGCAGCAGTGACCCCCTGAGGCCGTGCTGAGGATCTGCGGGGGGCTGCTCGTGCACTAAGCCTTAGCGCTCTGCAGCAGTGACCCCCTGAGGCCGGGCTGAGGATCTGCGGGGGCTGCTTGTGGGTCTTCATTGCTTCCTGCCCTGTCATGTGGCACAGAGACAGTTCTGGGCTCTTGGCTGTTTCATGTCCTCTGAACTGCCTGTCTCTGCTCTGCACCTCCTTTCAGGCTTGTCTGTGGGACGGGACAGGAGGAAGGAGGCTATGGGGGCCAAAGGAGCGAAGGGGGAGCCAGGACCTGCGGGGGAGCCTGGACCGCCAGGTGCTGTACAGTGCTGAGCGTGGGAGAGTACCAGCTTATGCTTCTGCAGTCACTGCACATTGAGCATGGTTATACCCTCGGAGCGTGGGAGAGTACCAGCTTATGCTTCTGCCGTCACTGCACATGGACAATGCATGGTGCCACTCGCACTGAGATTCTGGAGTACTTCACAAACAATATCATATTTTTTGTTTTATAAGGGTACTTTACTTGAACTCTGTTCGACAAAACTATACTTTTCCTTATATACGTTCACAGTACAGTTTCATGGTAATAAAATTAGTTGCTTTTCTGGAAAATGAATAACAATCACCAGTTTGCTCGAGGTGCTTCTATCTGTGTTTGTTATCCAAGGGCCATTGTCCAGCTTCCTTTCTTCGACTGGCATGGCAGCCTTCCGTCTGCAGAACCACTCAAAACCATTCTTTTTCCCCCACACAGCTCCCGTACTTCCTGACAACTTCCTGGTGAGTCTGCTCTTGTGCCTTTACTGCTAGGAGGTGGTGTTCAGTGAAGGTTCTGTAGGGAATGAAATGTAGGTGATAGGATGGCGTGACGCTATTAGACAGTATGCTAGATAAAAGATACATTTCTTAAACTAAAATTAAATTTGACTTGCGGGTCACTGCGGGTCATTCTAAGAACATCCCGTATCAAGGTATATGTACAAGGTACTGCTGAGTGTGATATTTTAGCATAAAGTTTTACGTCAACTTTCAAATGGCCACATGATGGCTTTGGGGACGGTGCCAGAAGGTCAAGGGTTCGAATTCCCCTTCTGAATCTCTGAAGTTTGCTCCTACAGTCCAAAAACCTGATTATGCAAAATGGTGTCCCTAGATTGTCCTTGGTGTGTGACTGTGTGTGTGTGCCACCGACGCGCGTCACCTGCCAGGTGTCTCCTGACATCCCAGCTCACTGCGCCCCAGACCTGAATCGGTGCCTAGAAGGTGGATCGTCACAGTGACATTTGGGCACCGTCATTGTGTCACTGTCACTGTGTTTTTGTCCCATTAATCGTTAATTAGTCGTTGGATGAGCCTTTACTGGGCTGGTTCTCTTTCAGGGGGACAAGGGAGACAGAGGCTACAAAGGGAAGAAGGGGCAGAAGGGAGAGGCGGGGGTCCTGGGCCCCCCCGGGCTGCCCGGCAGGTCGGGCCTGGTGGTGAGTCACGGCTCCGCCACACGAGGCAGTGCAATCGCTTTCTGAGATGACTCTCTTTCCTGCAGTAAAACCTGCGATGTGATTAGCCAAGACGCGAAGTGGAACTGCATGATGGCAGCTGTACTGCTCTTTACCGATCAGTCACACGTCACTGAAGGGAGAGGACGGGCCAGGCAGTCTGGCTAAAGATGGTCGGGTTCGCTTAAATCCAATTGTAACAGCACTGTTGTTAGTCACAAAATGTCTGGATTTAGTTTGTTTGCGTGTTCCAGAAGAGTTCCACAACACAGCACCTGGAATCTGGCCTTGTTTACTGGGACTTTTATAATGAGAACAACAAGATGAGAGTTGTTTTCTGTTTGAACAGTGCATATCCGTGTTTGTATTATAGGGTTACATGTGTATATGTGCATATCCATGCTGTTCCAGCATCTCGACTGGTATCTCTCTTGCTGATATCGTTTTGATAGTGGTTGAATGTGTGGATTTATTCTGGACCCCTGCTATCGCTTTAGGGCCCCAAAGGAGAGTCTGTGATTGGTTCCCCAGGTCATCCTGGCATCCCAGGGCCAGTGGGACCCCCAGGGTATGGACATCCAGGACCGCGTGGCTCACCCGGTCCTCCAGGGCCCCCCGGCCCTCTTTCCCTGTATGGCTCAGGTAGTAAATGACATTAATATGTGTATTAATACAGCCACTGGGATGTTGACATTCCTCCACGCATTCATTCGTGTCAATGCCAACTTTTTGTCAAATTTCTCAGATTTCTCACTCTGCTAAAGTCAATGAACTTACAGCTGGGAAAGGTGGTGTGATTTATGGTGGAAATTAAAGCCAGGACTACTGCTTTCTGGATGCATTTAGCACAAAGTAAAGAGTATCACTACTTAGAACGAAAACATCTGCTGCCTGGGGCTTATCAAAGGTTTATGACTTTTCAAAAAGATATATTACTTCCTTTCAATATTTAATTTAAAGAAAAACAAACAGATTAAATGAAAAGTGTATGTATTTCCGTTATTAAGGTTAGCACATTCATGGCTGATGTGGAGACAAAGCCCTCCCACGCTCTGGTTCATATTCAGGACAGCTTTGGTTGAATATTGGGTGTGGAGTTGGATTTTTTTCTGGCCTTTTAATTATGACTTAAGCTGTAAATTAACGATGGGATCATCTCTTAGTTCTGGTCAGTACTTCATCAAGCAGAGGACCATGTCTGTGAGTTTGAACCTTTGTCTCAGAGTGGTTCTTTGTCGCTTAGATCCACCTGTCTCTTTTCCGGGGCTTCCAGGGCCTCGAGGCCCTCCTGGATATCCAGGATCGCCTGGACGTGGAAACCCGGTAAGGAGACACCAGGAGCTGCTTCTCGCACATCAGCAGTGGGCTGTGGCCTCAGACTGTTTTGAGCCTTATGTGCTCTGACAGGAGGTGCATTGTGTGAGGATGGGACCATATCTGAACATAGGAAGGGACCTTATCTGTACTGTCGACTTCTGCAAAGCCGTGTCATCTGCTGTCATCTGCTTCTGAGATGGTCCAGTGTGATTGTTTTGGGCCCATTCTAGGTTACGACATACAGAGACAGTGACACTCTGGTACGGGAGATGTACCGCGTAGCGCAAGGCACCATGGCCTATGTGTGGGAAAAGGGCGAGCTCTACATCCGTGTGAGAGGGGGCTGGAAGAAGGTCCAGGTGCTGTACGACCACTTTTACCTGCTCCACTTAAGTATTCACTGGTAGTCACCATATTGACAGCATTGTGTGTTAGATTTGCTTGGCATGACCTTGGCCCGTTACATTAGTTTAGCATGACCTTGGCCCAATAAATTAGCTTAGCATGAACATTGCCCGTTACATTAGCTTAGCATGACCTTGGCCCAATACATTAGCTTAGCATGAACATTGCCCGTTACATTAGCTTAGCATGACCTTGGCCCAATACTTTAGCTTAGCATGACCATTGCCCGTTACATTAGCTTAGCATGACCTTGGCCCAATACATTAGCTTAGCATGACCATTGCCCGTTACATTAGCTTAGCATGACCTTGGCCCAATACCTTAGCTTAGCATGACCATTGCCCGTTACATTAGCTTAGCATGACCTTGGCCGACCTCACGATGTGCTTTTCAACCCCGCAGCTTGGAGAGCTGATCCCCATCCCATCTGATAGCCCATCGTCAGCCTTGTCCCAGGAGCTGAAATGGGGAGAGGTGGAGCCAAAGAAACCCAACATCCTGAGCCAGGTACTGCTCGGGTGCTGCACAGGGGTCGCCTTAGGGCCGTTAAACCTACCAGCTGAGATGCTGGTCTGAAACTATGCTACCAGGAAGTATAAAATATCAACATGCCAAGGAGATGAAAGAGAAGTGCTGTGATCTGTGGGAGAAATGGCCTCGAGAGGCACAGCGGGCATCAGTACCTGCCGAAAGCAGCCAATAAACCAACCAGGGGCACGAGGCTAAAGCAGTCAGTGACCGGCTGCTCATGGTACCACCACCTTCCATGGGTGTCTGAGCTTCTCCTCTCCCATAACTGCTTGTTTTATTTAAGTTACTGACTGTTCCCCAGGGTTGTGATTGCGTCTATAAGCCTCTGTGTCGTGTTGCAGGAGTTCCAGGCGCTGCCAGGCTACAGCACCCTACCGAGCGTGTATCACAGGGCCCCCGGCGTGAGTCCTGGCTTGTTTTTCTCTCACTAACTGAGCTGGGCTGTGTTACATTGTGTCTCAGTTTTGTATTAAAGTGAAATATGAAAAGCCTTTTTGCTAATTTTTGCAACATGATGGTAAAGACTCAAACAAACGGAGCATGAATAAAGATGCACTTCTGCACGGCGCTCGTTCCATTTCAGGCTCCATTTCAGAAGCTCTTGGGGGGGTTCTGGTAGAAGCTTCGGAGGTGCTTCAGTCGGGATGTCACCGCGTCCTGATAGTGATGTTTCTGTCCTGCTCTCCAGCTCCACCTGGTGGCCCTGAACGCCCCGTTCTCAGGTGACATGCGTGGCATCCGAGGGGCCGACTTCCAGTGCTACCAGCAGGCCCGCGCCTTGGGGCTGGTGTCCACCTACAGAGCCTTCTTGTCATCACACCTGCAAGATCTCATCACCATTGTAAAGAAGGGCGATCGTGACACCGTGCCAGTCGTAAACCTCAAGGTCAGCTTGAGCCTTCAAACATGCTGGGTGTTCTTAGACGAGCTCAGCAGGACTGGATGGAGCAATTAGTTATTATTAGAGGTGTAAAGTTCAAGTTCAGGAAGTACAAATCCAGGCCAAGGTTTTGTTTCAACCAACCAGCTGAGTATTCTATGAATATGACTCTTTATACTCAACTGGTTGGTTGAAACATAATCTGTCTGGATTTGTACTTTCTGAACTGTAACTTTCCACCTCTGGTTATTATAGCTTGAAATGTGACTGCCGGTAAGCATTATGACATCAGAGAGAGGGCAGAACTGGAATACACTGAGTCTCCAAGCAGGAGGAGCTTAGCTTTATATCTGACGCTCGTTTTGCTTGATGCTAATTCAAATGAAGAGGAGCTTAGCTTTGTATCTGATGTTTGTTGTGCTTGATACTAATTCAAATGAAGAGGAGCTTAGCTTTATATCTGAAGTTCGTTTTGCTTGATGCTAATTCAAATGAAAGGGAGCTTAGCTTTATATCTGACGTTCGTTTTGCTTGATGCTAATTCAAATGAAGAGGAGCTTAGCTTTATATCTGACTTTCATTTTGATTGATGCTAATTCAAATGAAAGGGAGCTTAGCTTTATATCTGACGTTCATTTTGCTTGATGCTAATTCAAATGAAAGGGAGCTTAGCTTTATATCTGGTTTGTTTTGCTTGATGCTAATTCAAATGAAGAGGAGCTTAGCTTTATATCTGACTTTCGTTTTGCTTGATGCTAATTCAAATGAAAGGGAGCTTAGCTTTATATCTGACGTTTGTTTTGCTTGATGCTAATTCAAATGAAAGGGAGCTTAGCTTTATATCTGACGTTTGTTTTGCTTGATGCTAATTCAAATGAAGAGGAACTTAGCTTTATATCTGAAGTTTGTTTTGCTTGATGCTAATTCAAATGAAGAGGGGCTTAGCTTTATATCTGAAGTTCGTTTTGCTTGATGCTAATTCAAATGAAAGGGAGCTTAGCTTTATATCTGACATTTGTTTTGCTTGATGCTAATTCAAATGAGGAGGAGCTTAGCTTTATATCTGACGTTCGTTTTGCTCGATGCTAATTCAAATGAAAGGGAGCTTAGCTTTATATCTGACGTTCGTTTTGCTCGATGCTAATTCAAATGAAAGGGAGCTTAGCTTTATATCTGACGTTTGTTTTGCTCGATGCTAATTCAAATGAAAGGGAGCTTAGCTTTATATCTGACGTGCGTTTTGCTTGATGCTAATTCAAATGAGGAGGAGCTTAGCTTTATATCTGAAGTTTGTTTTACTTGATGCTAATTCAAAGGAAGAGAATAAAGCCAAAGCTGATTGGATGCAGCTGTGTTCTTAGCTGGTTGTGCGGAGCGTGCAGCTGGCAGGGATTCGAACCCGCCGCCGGCTCCGTGTGCCTCACCCCCCTTCTCCCGTGGCTCTGCTCCCAGGGGGACATGCTCTTCAGTAGCTGGATGGCCATCTTTTCTGGAAACGGCGCCGTGTTCGAGCCTCAGGTCCCCATCTATTCATTTGATGGACGGAATGTGATGACAGACCCGTCTTGGTGAGCCAGCCCGGGGTTTGGGGTTCGAGGGGCACAATCCCATCCAATCACTGGAAGGGATCCTTAAGGCACAAATGGGTGAATGTAGTGCTGAGAGCAGGAGCGCTGGAGGCCTTCCTTGGAGGGTAATGCAGTTCCTGTTCAGGGCTGGTCAGCCCCTCATGTGACACAGGTGGCCGCTTAGGGCGCCATCTGCTGGGGGGTGCCAGCTCAGCAAACCGCCAAGTTCCCTCTGTCTCAGACAGGGGGCGCCGGTGGTGAAGCTCGCCTAGGGCATCACATGGGCTTCGACGGGCCTGTTCATGCTGCTCCTACCCCAGGCAGCCGGGTCTGGTCCCCCAACACCAGAGACTTACGTACAGCCATTAATTCTAGTTTTTGATAGACTATCGTCAAAAATAATTATTAAAAAAGTCAAACACCACAAAATAAAAGGCAAAATCAGTGTTGAGTGGCAGATGTGAAACAGAGGCAGCTGTGTGTCCCCCCCGTAGTCCTGCTGGTGTGGTATAACCCGTGTCGCCGCTGTGTGTTCAGGCCTCAGAAGCTGCTTTGGCACGGCTCCAGCGAGGGGGGCATCCGCATGACGTCCAGCTACTGCGAGGCCTGGCGGGCGGGGGACGCGACCGTGACGGGGCAGGCCTCCCCGCTGCTCAGCGGCCGGCTCCTGGGCCAGAACACGCGCAGCTGCTCCAACCGCTTCGTCGTGCTGTGCGTGGAGAACAGCTTCATGCCCCCCCCGGGCAGGAACTGAGCATAGGTCCTTAAACCCCAGCTCCATCACAGAACCAACCCCCCCCTGCAAAAACAGGCACTGTTTCTTCTCCCCCTTTTTTATTCTGTTGTTTCCATGTGTCACTTTTTCAAAGATGTAAATATATGTAAATCGATCCCTGACGCTGCAGTTTGTCCCCCTCATTGTCCAATCAGCAGAAGGAATGCCAAAGAACTGATACCTCAAGCCCCCCCCCCACAGGAAGTCGCCCTCTCCCTCCTGCTGTCTGCTCACCCCCCCCCCTTCAGCTTCTGACATTAATTTTGGATTTAAATGACATTAACTTAGGAAGACAAATTGTCCTAACCGCAGCTAATTAACGTTCCTGTCTGTGTTCTAGTAAGAGAACCTTTAATTACTTCCTAGCCAATCGCTCAGCACCATTTAAAATGTTTGTTTCATCCCACAGGCTTCAACATGCTACTTTTTTAAGGGCTTTTAAGGGTTTGTGGTGTCGGACTCACACCTTTTTATATTTAAATTACATTCAATGTTTTAATTTATTCAGCATAGCACAATACTAATAAAACAAGTGGTTCATTTTAGATTTTTTGATGAAGACACAAAAACTACTGTGTAGAGTGATATTGCCTTTAATAGTAGTATTTCTGTAAGGCATCAGGTTTCATTTATTAACAATTTTAAGGTTCCATACTAGGAACCAACTGCTTGAAGAATAAAATGGTGTGTAAGTGACTTTTTATACGTTATAAACATTCAGATGAAAGTGGTGGGACTTTTACATTTACACTGGTGTAACAAACAATGGTCTCGCTTACCTCACTGAAAAAGAAGAATCAGTGTTTTTTTGGTTCCAAAAGCTAATAATCCTGAGAACGTGTGTGTTGTACTCACTGGCTTAAATAAATGTGTTTTTTAAAAAATAGCAGATTTAAAATACTACATGGCCAGAGTTCAGTGACTGAGTATTAACAGCGGCTCCCCATCCAGCCCGGCCACATCCACTCCACGTTTTTGTTCTCTTCCAACACCTACGTGACTGAGCCGGGTGTTAAACGGTGAGTAGTTTGATCAGCAGTGGGTCGAGTCAGGACTGCAGGGTCATGGGACCTCTCAGGGAGGGGGGGGGGCGAGTGGCAGCCCCCCTCCCCCCCGTAAGCACGTGCATTTGACGGCACAGGCTGCCGAGTAAGTCAGACACGGTCTGCGTGGCACTCAGGGAGCAAGTTGGCGTCAAGTTCACTCTGCCAGAGCGGAGTGTGAATCCCAAAGCAGCCGCAGTGACCGTGCCTGGGAACTCTTTGGCGAGGCAGCTATTGTATCCCTGTGGGCATAAAAGAAATGCCTGGACTCCAGAGTACAGTACGATACGCTAAAAATGTATCTTTTAAATGGCACTGAACAGCGGTTTGTTCTAAAAGTCCATGGACAGAGAGAAACGGCCACGGGAGAAGCAGGGCGGAGCCTCTCCGTCACCTGTGTGCCGCGGCCCTCAGAGTGACTGGCAGGTCGTGCCGCCACCAGGCAGGATGGGGGGGTTCAGACAAAAACAAAGACAAACTGGAAAAACACTCATATCTACTCATATCAAGTTGCTGAAAGAAACACTCAGACGCAAAGAAGGTCAGCTGATGAAAGCACACATGGAGGTGTCCTCTTTGTCCTTGACAGATGGCTGTCCTGCAAGCTCCTCATTCTGAAAG
>JAODJU010000092.1:1100472-1112979 GCA_026776725.1 Gnathonemus echidnorhynchus
CCAGTATCAGGGCATCAGCACAGCAGCGCTCCGTGAACTGCACCATGGGAATATCCTGACAATCACACTGCGTCCCTGCCAGGCTGTGAGGAAGAGACCGCCTTCTAGAACGTTCACTGCCGCCACCTTCTGCTGGAGCCCCTCCAGCTGCGGAGACTGAGGGGGGGGCCCAGCTCTGTCTGCTGAGGGTGCGACGGCTCAGCAGTTACACCAGGTGGCTCAGACTCCTGGGCACACATCTGCTGTGACACCGGGCTGGCTGGCGTGCCCCCCCAGTCCTGCCAGTGTCCCCGCCCTCCAAGGCCTCTGCCTTTTTAGCTTACAGATCCACGCTGCACGCGTCCAAAATACTGGCGGCAGCAAGATCGATGCGGAGAAGCAGCCGCACTGCCTTCCGTAAGCTAACGTGGGAAAAAGGGATGACTTGCATACCTCTGCGTAAATAAATAATCCTGTTCTCGCTGAATGAAGAACAATAGCCATGCTAATGATTATGACAATCGATGCTCGTGGGCAGTGCTGGCTCATGGGTCCTTTGGACATTATATCACAATATAAATAAAATTCTTATATAATGTAATACAGTAATTTTAATGTTTGAGGGAATCTTTGTTTCTGTGTTGGCCGAATCAGGGTTGGGCTCTCCTGGCCTTCAGCTAAGGGAGCGAGATCGCCGTGCCAACCGTAATGTAATTACAAAGTGTTTAATCTCAGAATGTAAGTCAGTGGGCTTCGCTCCTGAGTGCCTTTGCTTCCCCGTCACAAGAAGTGTTTCCAGTGTCTCAGTATTAATGTGCTAGTGGGCGCCACTGAGTCCAGTATGCCGTCGGACTCTGGCTAATGAAGGGCGGCTCGGACAGCAGCAGATTTAACGTCTTTAACGTCCTTCCCGTGTCTGATACCGTCACCTCTGCCGCTTTCAGGGCCTCCGCAGAATGCCTTGCGTTTTTAATTCGTCATTGTCATGTTTTTGTCTTTTGTTGCATTTTATATTTTTCTTTATTTTCTCTACAAAACGTAGTAAAAACAAATGTAGGCACTTATGCATAAACTACAATGTATTTCGTTTGTGATTTAGTACAAATGCAAGCGTTTGTAATTTCTTAAAATGCCAAGAAAATGCATATTTTATAAATTTTTAAATTACAAGTGTCAAAAGGACAGGTGTGCTGCTGTGGTTCTTAAGGCTTTGATACACAACTGGAGAGCGAGACCATCTCGTCTTTCTTTCCCCTGCATAATTCATTGACTGCGGTCGTTTTTTGCGATATCGATTTCCCCACTGCGATAAACAGACCTTTCTCTCGGGGGCTGTCGTGAACCTGATAGGATGAGAGGGGAGCCAGTGAGCCGTCCAGTGAGCCGCGCCTGTGTGTGAGCGAGTCCCGGACAGCAGCGCCCTGCTTGTCGCCTGGTGATGGAAAACAAAGTTTCACCCAGTGAACTGAAGAACTGGGTCAGCCATGCATGGTGTGATTTTTGCAGTGTTTTTACTGCGCATTTTGCTGCATGCTGCCTCATCAGAAACATGGACTGTTTCAGTGATTATTTTTACAGTGATTATTTTTCCTCCCCATCATTCTTTCCCACTTTTATCTTTGATCATAAGCAGCGTTGAAGAAATGAGACACAAAGAGTAGCTTGTGGGTGTCTGATTGGCTTTCAGGGATGGTATTCTGGCCAATCATTTGCAAGCTCCCTTTGTCACATGTTGTGTTGGGTCGCTTCTGCGGGTCACAGGAATACGCTTTCAGCTCTGCCACTGTCTGTGTGTCCGCCCTGGCGGCCCGCTAGAAACGGCAGCTTAGTGTCTGGGGCACCAGCGTATTGCATCATTCTGATAACCAGACCAGCTTATTGCATCATTCTGATAACCAGACCAGCTTATTGCATCATTCTGATAACCAGACCAGCTTAAGTATGCAGACCAGAGTGGCAGCATAAAGGAAGGACAGTGCACACGATTTTCTCTTACAGCAAAAGCAACGTGAGAGATGATATTCAAAGGTGTGTTTGCTGCCACATGGCCTTCCTGTTAATTCTGGTTGCAGGTTGCTCTGTGTACCTGGGTGAGAGACACGGTAAACACAGCCGGTCCCCAGGACGGCGCGGCATGTAGCACTTGCAGCGCGACATACTTAATCGCCCACGAGCCGGAGAGCCGCGAGTGCGCCGCTGACGAGGCTGGGTCCCGCTGTGTTTCCCAGAATAGCAGAATGGCGCTACGCTAGCCTGTAGCGTAACCAGCTGTTTATCCTGGAAATAGACGAGCGTGGGGAGAAGGCCGGCGTCTTCGCAACGGGCCGCCACCGACCGGCCTGGGCTGCTGAAAGGCGGGAGCTGGCGTGGCAAGCAATGCACACCAACAGACACGGAGATACAGTGCGCGCCAACAGACACGGCGATACAGTGCGCGCCAACAGACACGGCGATACAGTGCGCGCCAACAGACACGGAGATACAGTGCGCGCCAACAGACACGGAGATACAGTGCGCGCCAACAGACACGGCGATACAGTGCACACCAGCAGACACGGAGATACAGGGCGCGCCAACAGACACGGAGATACAGTGCACGCCAACAGACACGGAGATACAGTGCGCCCCAACAGACACGAGAAAGCCACCTTACAATTAAAACGTAACAAGCAACACTGTCACAGTGAAACAGCGTATATTTTTTTAAATAAGATTTCGTTTCTGAACAAAGCTTCTTATTTGATATTCGACACCATATTTTCTACCTGTAAAATAACTGACCCGTATCTTCCCTAATAAGATAACTGGTCTACTTTGCCCTTATAAGAAATGTAACAGCTGAATTTGCTGTGTGTGGTGTCTAGTATCAGCAGTGATGGTTACTAGCACACTGTATAACAGCTGTAATGGTTACTAGCACACTGTATAACAGCTGTAATGGTTACTAGCGCACTATAACAGCTGTAATGGTTACCAGCGGGCTGTAGAGCAGCTGTAATGGTTACTAGCACACTGTATAACAGCTGTAATGGTTACTAGCACACTGTATAACAGCTGGATAATGGCCTGTACCGTTTGACATTGCGTGTAGGATTATTTCGTGCTTTATTGATGTTTCAATCAGGAATGTCAGACGGTCATAGGGGCTGGATGTGTTCTCAGGTGGCGGCTCTGATTGGCGTGTCTGTAGCTCATTACACGGTCGGCTCTGTTAGGCCATTAAGGTCGTCTTCTATTCAGGTGTTAATGCCGCCTCACCAGATGTCTGGGCAGGTACCTTCAGAGTCCTTTCTCACACCATCTGGCCCCATTGCATCTACTGCCGTGAGTACGGACGGGCCTGGCCGGGCCCCTGCCTCTCACTCTTACTACTCACTCCTGCTCACAACTGTCCCTATCGCTTGTGCTCCCCAGGGGATAATCGGAGCTTCCACTCCCCTTGATCGTAGACCGGTGTGTCCCAGTTTCTGTCCAGGACAAACTGCCACTTACGACACAGAATTTTTTACCACAACATAAACCATGACTGCGCTGGTAGCTGCAGCTTTCAGATGATTACTGTTAATTAAAGAGACTCGTATTGGAGAACCTGCCTGGCTCCGAGCAGTAGCATTCGGTTTAGCGTGTTAGCGTGTACTAGCAGTTAAGGCTGTCATTTGCCATGTGATCCACGGAATCATGGACTGTGATTTTCACATGCCCCCCTGGGTGCACTGCGGCCGCAGCTCGGTGACGGTGCATCCTGGCATAAAAGGCTTCCGGTACTTAACGGGATACAGTTCTGATGTGACAGGTTCTGATGACATGCTAAAAATAGCGGCAAGACGTGATGCACGTCAGGAAGATCAAGACCAGTTTTGCTGCCACACGGTACAACAAAGGGTCCATTTTAAAAGGGGGGCTTGGAAAGATTTTAAAGAACAAAAAAAAATAGACAATTTGTGTTACATGCTGAATGACAGAGAAGGATGATGGGGCATGTAGTTTAATGTTCATATAATTAACAGTGAAATGCAGCATCCTGTAATATTCCTCAAAAACAAAGCAACCAAAAGCCATAAATGAAACTTTACAGGCAGAGAAACTTTACAAATATTTGGTGCCATCTAAGATTAATCATGTTAGGTTCTATAACCCCGTTTGTTTGGTTCTATAACCCCGTTCCACATGCAGTTCACTAATCTTTCCTAAAGTCTTCATGTTTCAAGTTAATTCGCACAGAGTAAACTGGTGTCTGTGCGTGTATGTATACATTTAAACTTGTGTATATACATATCCATTTTTACTGATATAATTTGTTTATTGATAAAACATTAAACGGCAAATTTTTTTAATCCAATGAAAGGCGAAGACATTCCCAAAACGTCTGCCACAACTTTTGTGTTTCATGTTTCTCTTGACACCTGCCTTGTGTGGCGACAAGTTAATTTGGCTGTTTGGAGATAATTTTCTTTCATTAATTCGATAAAATTCAATCAAATCACACATCTGGAGGTATTAGAGACAAAGACCTTCTCAGGACCCCTCCCCAGCTTTCGCTCCCCCCTTCTCCTGCAGGGACCAGGTCCCAGAGTGAAACAGATACAGACACAGTGACACAAAGCCGAAGCGGGTGGCAGATAGAGCAGCCAGCCGCGCCCCCACCAGTGCCCGCCTGCCTGTTTGCAGGGGGGGGGGGTCACAGTTCACTTGACAATCAAACAGTGTTGCAAAACCCTGAAGGCAGCATTCCACACCGATTCACTCTTTGGGGACGCTTTCCTGCAGCGCGTACAGAACCGGCGGTAAGATCAGCAGACTTCCGGACTGGGACCAGACAATGGCCAGGCATCCGTCTCCGCCCACAGACTGGGCCAGCGTATGCTGGTGTGGACCTGTGGGGAGTGGCGATGTGCAGTAAGAGTGCAGGAATAAAGGTGTCCAGCCATGTGCTTTCATGATCCCCTCTTAATGTCCCCATATCCCACCTGTACAGTCCATGCTGACAGATCTCCTAACCTTACACACAAGTGACATCTTAATTCTTAACAGCTATACTTTCATCTATATTCACTACTTCTGTTTAGACATGACAAGCTACTCTTTTATATTTCCTGGATTAAGTTCGGGATTGTGGTACATTTTGCATTAGTTTTTCTGTCATAACTGTTATATATTTATATTTTGGTTAGAAGCAAATTCTTTTATCTTCACCTTCTCCCTTCAAGATTTTATCTTAATTTAACAACTGGTGTCACGCCACGCAACTGAAGTTCAGGACTGAAGCCATAAACAGGCGGTTGTATTTATGTTAGTATCTCCATCAAATTATGTCAAATATTGTGCTTGTAACCAGCTTTTAAAGGAAGTAATAGATTGCATAAATGTTGAATTTCATGCCAAAAGAATATTAGACTTAATGGGAATACACTGCTGCATGTTTTTTTTTTCTATTTATTACTAGCAATAAAAAATGTAATGGTAAAATAAACATGCTTGTCTAACCCAGTATACAGCCGTAGAGAGTGGTTATTATGCCAAATATAAAAATCAACTAATTTTTCGTCCTCTGGGTTATTGAACTTTAAGGTCAGTCGACAAAGAAGATGTAAACAAACTATATTTTTAAGCGTATGTTAGACAGATACCGTTCAGTTATTTGTGTATGTGAGGGAACGAACAAATCAGGAGAAAGCAATTTACAAAACGTTTAATTATTGATAGAGTGAAGGGAGGCTCATAAATCACCGAGGCATTGTATTCACGCTTTATAAGCTCCTATAAACACTATTTTAAAATGGTCTTTAATTGGTTCAGGAGCTGTATTTCAAAACATCAATAGAAAATGTATGCTTGTAATGCTTTTGCGAAAGCGACGAGCAAAACCAAACAAAACGTGGTTTACGGTGATCTGACAACCAGCTTCAAAGGGGCGCGTGCTGCACGCACACATTCCCCTGCTGCACTTACTCATTTGATCTTTCACTAACCATCATTTGCTTTTATACGGTATCATTACAAATAAATTAATTGTTAACCTAATATACGCTTTAAAATATGTATTATATTAAGCCTATACTATACTAAAATAAACTTCCCATGTGAGTTCATCTATAGACATTAGTCTTGAGAGTTTTGTTTTTGTATAATTAAACGATTCCCACTATATCCCCAATATTTTAAAGATTGCGTGGATGCATCAAATTTCAGTTCTTTCGTACTAGATTTTATTTGACAAGATGCTCCTTATGTTTCAATCCAATGTTTTTTCCTGTCTTTTATATTTTAAGACGCCATGGTGAAAGAATAAATACATATTAAGCGAAGTTTTCCCCCTCCGATTTCCTCTGTTTTTCAGCTTTTTCTTATTTTGTTTGCTATCACTTGATAGCTAAATTTTTGTTGGAAAAACTGACGCTAGTGATTTCCTTACTTATTAATAGACTGTATATGTGCATTTGTATTTAAAAAAAATCGCTCGACACACTGTTAAATGTCATAAATTATTTTCTGAGATGTAGACATGGTGGATTGTTATGCCCGCATTACTGCCATTGTTTACGTTTCGGCTATAGATTGTTAAGATTGCGCATGCTTGAGACGTGATTTTGAAATTTCTTATTGCGAAAGAATAGCACCACTGGATTATAGAAAATAACACTAGACACAAATTCACATGCAAAATTTAAATCGTGATCAAATATTACTAATACCGTCAATGTTACAAAAACTATTAATATTATATACAATAGTAAGGAGCCCGCGTCTTTACCTTCATAAACTTGGTTTACATAAGCGGAAACTTGCTATAATAAACCAAATAACCAATCAGTAAGTAATTAAGATACAAAACAAAAGACTTGAGACACTGTCAGTCTGCCTGCGCATGTGTTTCCCGAAACTGAATGCACTTGCAAAGTAACCGCATATGATTAGAGTTTGGCTCACATACAAAGCAAGATGTCCGTGACATTGGCAGCTGCCCCTGTCTTCCGACGTATTAATCTTGGCATTTCCCACTGGCATGCTGCTCGATCGCAGACGCCGCAGCCCGGATCGGCGCTCGTGACGGGCGTTTGTGGCTCGCCGGGAGCGAGGAGGCCGTTTCGCGCGAGCTGGGCGTGGCGTGACAGCGGCGCCAGCCAATCAGATGTTTGTTTTTTTCCTCGAGCGAAGACTGGAGAAGTTCTTTTAGAGAGGCAGCCTGCTGGCTCGCGAGTCTGGAGTAACTTAGAGCCGCGATGGACGCACTTTTCGTTTGTCTGGTGTCATTAGTCCTGCTTTCGGGGACGGGATTACGACAAGCCGAAGGTAGGCATACGGCCAGGCGCCGTTAAGGCTTTTGCACTTTGAATCGGTTTCTAAAGTTTGGTTTTGAGTCTAGCCCCCCCCCCCCCCTCTTTTTACGTTGCTGTTTTCAAGACTCACTGCCTAAAGACTGTTTTCAAAGATGGCGCAGGTCAGAGAGCGAGCGAGCGCGAGCCGCGCCGTTAGGAATCGTTATTGTTGTGTGACTTGCGAGCTCCTCCTAAGGAGGAGAAAACGAGAGCGATGGGGAGGGGGAAAAACGGAAAGTCACTACAGCTTAATTAGGCTTTGGCGCGGCTGGTCCGAGATTAGAGCCAGCTCCAAAGTCGCCTAACTGGTTTCCAGCCCAGCGGTGCCTGGTCGCCCCCGCCACGACGAGCGGAGCCCCGCCGCAGCCGCGTTCTGCCAAGTTGCCCCGCGGCTTTCCTGCGTGGCTGGGACGAACCGGACCGCAGCGGGCGCTCGGACGGCCACCGGGCGTATAGTCGGGACGTGGCCGCAGCGGAGGGTGTTATAGCGGGAGTGGGGCTGAGTGAGAGCCCGTACGGTCAGCGGCCTGTTTGTGTGTAGCGCTGCCTTACGTGTGTGTGTGTGTGTGTGTGTGTGTGTGTGTGTGTGTGTGTGTGTGTTTGTGTTTGCCCGTGCCATGGTGCAGGGGACGTCTGTGCCACTATACAAACAGTCCAACAGTGATACAAATGTCTGACATCGATAGTCGCTATTGAGAGCGAATCGTTTGCCTTCAGTTTCCAGATGACATTTCAGCATGTTAACCTGGCTCGCGAGTCGCCTGTTGTCAAACGCATGTGCGTGTCCAGTTTAGATGGATATGTAGTTACCACGCCATGTCAGTTTGTATAACCTTGCACTGATTTCTAGTTTTCAACACGGGGAACTAGTTGAACCGACGGATGGATAGATGTGCGACGAGTGAAGCGGGCTGTTTTCGTGCGGGCAGCGCCTTTGTCTTCTCGTATACTTGTTGAAGGACGAGATCGGTAGTGTATTGGCATCACACAGTGAGCGTCGAGACGGTCATTTTATTACCGTTTAATTTTTATACGACCAAACCGTTTTAAAGCAACTTGGGATGGTGGTCTTACTGGGTCAGAGCCGTTCGGAAAGCGCTGGATTTGCCTCCGGACCGTCACACGCCCATCTCGTATCACCTGTGATTATTGCTGGCCGCAGCGTTCCCAGTCCGTTTGCTCCCCGCGGCTGGCACGCTGTGGCCGGGCTGGCGAGGAAAGGACGCTCTGATGACCAGCTCCATGTGTTTAATTCTCACTCGTGTTACACCTTCACAGTTTTGAATTGCACGGGCACATGATCGCGGGGCATATGGCAGTTTGTTCTGCTATGTTGACATTTCAATACAGCCTCTCTGGGTGCAGACAGTTGCACCATGCGAGTGCTCACGTTATCACCACGCTGGTTTTTATATAGTGAAAGGAAAAAAATACATCCCGTTATGTATAAATAAGTGTAAAGTAGTATATGTCAAAGAATCGTTCTTGTTGCGTTAGTGGTTCCTTAAGCGAATCGGATAATCAGCATCACGGCGCGATGGAATTCAGATACTGTGCCGTGCACTCCCGCGTCTCTACCAAACAGCTGGGATGCGCGCCTTTTCCGCTGTGTTGATGGATGGAGCAGTGAACAGCTCGTTCTCGTTCCCATCTTTGTGTGCTTTTATTATGCCCAGACACACGTACACCGTTTCCCTGCGGGATTTTCCGCACAGGATCACCGAGAACCGATAAATAAAACATAACGGTCCGCGCTTCTGAAATGCAAACATTACCTGTGCATACATGGGTATTGTTACATTGTGGAAATCTTTCGGTTCAGTTCCTCACACAGGTGTGACATTCAGGTTACATTTTCACTTCGTAAGTGAACGGTTGAATTCTCTCGACCAGAATATGAACTTTCTCTCACTTAACCCATGTTTAATGTCCAGTGTATGTTTATATATATGCTGTTGCCTTTTACAGGAGCCAGGAATTTTGCAAACACTTGTTTCACTAACATCCTCATGTAATTCACTGCCCTGCGCATCTTCCCACTGACAAACGTGCTATTTAGTCAAAGTAATGTCTTTGCTATGCAGTGACAGCCAGTAAGCAACATTAAACATTAATGGCCTGTGCTATGAAGAATGAGTGTTGATGAGCCAGATCCCCAGCTTTATGGTGGTGAGGAAAAACATTTTTGATCCAAGCAGAGTTTTTCAGAGTCAGGGAGCAGGTTCATCCTGGAAGTCTGTAAGAGGTGATGTTGCTGTGTTACAAAACAAAATTACACATTTGCTGTCAACAATTTAATTTTTCAGCATTTTTGCCATTATGGTGTATTTTGTCCACTGTAACTGAACATTCTTTGAATGGGTTTCGTTTTGGCTGTACAGTATTACTATTATTTATTACATTTTATTTAGAGATGCACCAGTTGCAATTTTCTTAGCCGTTTCCGATTTCTGATTTTTAAATTTTTTGCAGGTGACCAGCCAATTCCGATTTTCTTTCTAAGAACTATAATTGACAGCGTATAGAAACAAAAATCAGTTTTTCCATCAATGCAAAATTTTTATTTTCATAGTAAAAGAAATTGCTAAACTTTACATTTCCCCCCAAACTGCAATAAGTTCAGGATTTTCTCTCGCTTAAGTCTCAAATCCTCTGTGTCTGGAAAGAGGTACAAATAACAATTACCGGTAACTCAAAATGAGCTGCTGTACGACCAACTTTATCCGACATATTTTACTTTACCAAACAGGAGCAGATGCAACAGATTTAAATAACAAAACTAATGCCAGTTACATGTATCATTTTCCAGTTTGTTTAAATTCACCAGATAACACAACATTGACCTTTACTTTTTTTACTCGTGTTAAAGTCCACAGCTTGCAATCCTCCAAAAAAAGTGAAGTCTAATATACTCTCCCAGGTAATAATAATAGGTGCAGGTTAATATTAATACCAACATTGCATGTTATGCACATACAATACTTGCATCGTTAGTAAGTTAGATTAAGATCAGGTTTTTTCATACCTTCGTACTGTACGGACATTATAGTGCAGGGAGTTAAAGTTTCACTGAAACGTTTTTACACACTCATTGGAAAACACCTTGGTTAGCTTTGCAATTTTAATGATTATTCCTTTTCCAGATTATGTAGCATATGTTTAATAATCATTTTAAAGTTTACCTAATGATGTTTCACCCCCACGCTTTACTGTGGCTTTACTTGTATTGCAAATTGCAGTCTTTGTGTCGTCTTCACTCACAATGAAGAACTTGCTTGCCAATGACATTTTATCGTGGGGTTGTGAGTGTGCAGGCGGCTGTGAGGTTATTGCCTGCACCGCTACGTGTATGACCTGTGGTGCACGCATAAAACAGACCGGTTCGGTATCGGAAATAATGAGACTGACTGACTAGCCGGGCTCCAGTCCAGGCCAAGCACACAAAACTGATTTCCTTGCATAAGCAACAAATAGTCAAACCTGCTGTACAATTAAGTAGCTGAAATGCAATCAGACTGTGTTTTCCAGCAGGTGGATGTTGTTTATGGAGTTGGAAGTCACTGCTTTAGCAGTTACTGAGGATTGGAACCCAAAGACTGACCTGCCACTTACCTACAGGAAGCAGTCAGGCTGCAGCTGCGGCCTTGGTGGTGATGGCAGTGAGGTGCTTTAGCAGTTACTGAGGGTGGGAACCCAAAGACTGACCTGCCACTTACCTACAGGAAGCAGTCAGGCCATTTTATTAGGTATCCTTACATAGTTTAATGTGGGATCCCCTTTTGTTCCCAGAGAATGTGTATGTCAGTATTCAGACCACTGTACGCCACTGTTCTATTGCACTGTTGTTTTCATGCTTTCAGCTTTCCTATTAGCCGAGTCTGGCCATTCTCCTCTGGGCCATTTCATTAACAAAGTGTTATCAACAATAGGCCTGCCCCTGCCTGGATGTGTCTTTATTGTACCATTGTCTATACATTATAGACATTGGTACTGGAAAATCTCAGGAGGGAACAAAGGACTTAGGAACCTGTTCCAGAATATTCTGTCTGATATCACACACTTAAGCAAAAGGGGTATCTCATACATATCATTGTTTTGCAGTGGTACCTTAATTGTGTGGGTGTACTGAATGTCAATTGATTTTTGACAGAATTTTGAATACTGTGACCCTGAACCCTTAAATTCCAGAGTGGAAAAGGAAACATTTGGTTTATAATCTGATGAATAATTGAGACATAAGTGTGCTGGTTGTGTTTATTCTCCCTCCCTCCTAAACACTAAAGCAGTGAATTGTTTCTTGATGGTCTGTCAAGGTGAAAGCCATAGCAATGTGCAGAATGTAATGGGGAAAACGTGTCTAGGCAGACGTTCTGTTTTGGCTAAAGGCGCAGGGTCTCCGTGGAGTTACTCTGTATTTTCTGCTTGGCTTCAGCGGTAGTTGCAATAACTCGGGTGATGTAAAGGATGCTCAACCCAGAAGCAAGGATTAGCTCCAACGTGCTGCAGTTTTGTAATTTCAGTGAGTTATTTATTTTTTTTGTCATTGACGTGTGCGTGTCCTGGATTTTCTCGTAATACTTCCGCATTGTACCTTTCCTGTCCAGTACATTTTCTTTAAGGTTTCGGTGAATAGGATTCTACTTCTGTCTAAAAGGTGTGGTTGAGCAACTTTGCTGCATGAGGCATTCATTCAGATCTCCCAGCAGAAACATTGCATCACCGTGATTGCAGCACTAAGCCCAGTGACTGTCTCTGGTGTTAAACTAATTATTACTGACAAGAATAAAAATGTTTGCCATTTGTTTGTTCATTAAGCATGGCTGCAGCCTGCTTTTCTCAAAGTAGTTTTTAAGTGTTGTCTTGTGAAATGTCCTGAATTGACTCTGCAAGAAATTTATTTGTTTTCCATTTTTTTGTGTTCGTTGAACTGTTGTGCACACATTTGAAACTGAAATTGTGTTTATATATAATTGGACCTTTTAAAGCCATCATGTTGTATTTAAGGCTTCCTAACGTGTATGTTGCAGTTCTGAAACAATATTTAGAAGGTATTTAGGCAAGATAATTAGCGGATTAAGTTGGCTGGCTCTTCTGGGAGACAGTTTAAGTGCAGTCTCGCCTAATTGATGGCTCAGATTAGGGCTGGACGATATGACAAAAATTTATATCACGATATATTTCTTAATTTTGGTCGATACGATATAATTCCGAT
>JAODJU010000092.1:1113079-1131282 GCA_026776725.1 Gnathonemus echidnorhynchus
TTTAAAAGTCGTATCACCGTTATTGAAAAAAATTCTATCGCGATATATATTGATATCGAATTATTGTCCAGCCCTAGCTCAGATACGACATGCACCTTGTGCCACACGAAGGACAGACTGAATTTCCTGCGTGCCTGAGATCGCTTGTTCGCAGGTCCCTCTCCAGACATCGTGTCATCATGCCAAATAGCACCAGTCTCGTTTCCGACTCCCAGTCTGTTTGTTTCTGATAACTCCTAGCTGGAGATGGGCAGAACCGCTTTGCCACTTATGCCAAATGTCCTGATAATGGCTCATTTTCTCTTGATGAATAAGTGTGGCTTCAGCTCAGAGGGTTACTGGCGCCCCCCCCCCAGTGCTGTTTAAGTAAGGGCCCTTAAGCAAAGTGCCACCAGCACCTTGTCCTGTTTGCCTGCCTCTTGCTGTATGGTCCCCCACCCCCATGTGCTGTTTTCAAACGCAGCTTTGTGGTTCCCTGGGTCATTAGCTGTAGATTCTTTAAAGTTTATTGATAAATTTTTTACCTGATGAATGACATGGACTAGACCCTACAAGGTGAATTTCCCGCTTACTTTTAAAAAATGAAAATAATGCGTTGTTAATGTGCACAAAAATTTGACGAAATATTCTTTACTACTTTTTGGCAGTGGGTGGACATAGAAAGTGTAGAATTAGGCCACATGTTCAGTTCTGTTGAGAGACTGGTCACATGCGATCTGTGACTGGGGTGTGAAATCTACATATGTGCTTGCCGCAGTTTCCTTGGCGTGCACAGGTACATGTGGCGCCCCCTGTCCAGTGCAGCGTTATTGCTGTGGGGTCTCAGCGGTGACTTCAAAGAGAAGGTCACTGGCAGAGAGCACAGCGACGTCTGCTGCTGGTGTGTTAAATGTTCAGACGATTTGCACACTGACTTTGTGAGTCTGTGCGCTTTCAGACCAGCTGAAGTCTGGCTTCTCGGAATCTTAAGTGCTCCTTGTGCAAACTTCTGCCAAAGAGGAGAACCAGGAGCGCCAGCTGGGCCACGCCCAGGTCCTCAAACCCCAGACGCTTCAGCATGGCCTCTGTTTAGATGCTGCTGGCTTGGCTATGAGAGGATTGCTTTGTTAGTTAATGGGTTCTTTTGGGCCTATTAGTTACTAAATACACATCAAAAGAGTTTCTCTTTCTCTTATCCAAGCCCTTAAATAAATGGATCAGTGAAGTGATGTGTACTAACATTATCCATGCATAGCTTACACATACACTAAGTACATGTTAGTCAGGTTGTGGTAATGTTAGTATGTGTACCCTACAACACATAAGTTGGCTGCATTAGCACGGAGCAGGAGAAAGATCCCAGCGTGAAACTGAATGCTGCTGGTGCTTCAGATTTAACTGGACGGGAAGCAGGGAAATGAAGTTCTGAAGCTCATGTTTTAACATGCAGTGCTGACCAATATAAATTCCAGTTATCAGTTAGGGTGGGTATGTACAGTGTTTTTTTTCATCTGGAATTTCTATGAGTGGAATATGAGTACTCGTCAAAAATGCTAATTTTCAGAGAATTTTACAGTAAATGCTTATATATGGGCAGTATGTTCGTATTCCAAAAATGTAATTCTGTACATCTAAATCACTTAAAAATAATGAAAAGCTATTCCAGAATTAAGAAAAATCTGGAAAAGAAGCGAATGAAATATGAGCTCTTTTGTTTATAATGGTTTTTCATTGGTAACTGAGAATATTAAGACCAGCTTAACATTTCCCCTGGCTGCCCCCCCACCCACCCACCATGAGACACACCCCTATGTGCCTCGCACTGTTATGTCTAGACATTGTTAATCAGTGCGTTACCATGTCACACAGCCTGTTATCTTTACCCCAGCAGATGATGTTCCGTCACACTGTAGTGTCATATAGGCACCAGATGCAGAATGCTCTTTATGGACTCCTCCATTTATTTATTTTTTTGTAGCTTGGTCAGGTGGTCTGAGCTCTTGGGTCAGAGGGGCAGCATTTGTGCACCCAGTTCTCTGTATAATGGTGCCATATACACACACTCTTTTGCCTGCAAGGTGGGCGGTTCCTCGGATAGACAATCTGCCCTGCAGTGAGTGTTTTTGTGCTGGTATGTTTGCTGCTGTTGGCAGTGTGAGAGGAGCTGTGCCAGTGGTAAGCAGCGGCTGCACCCTCTATCTGTGGGGCGGGCTGGTGTCCAGCTCTGTAATGTCTCAAGGCAGCAGACCATAGCACCGAGGCAGTGGCTTGGCATTCGGCATTCTCACTGTTTAGCAGGTTACCTTTCTTTTGTACATATCTGCTGTCGTGTGTCGCTTTGGAAATGTCACCCTGTTTGGCAGGGCTTTCGTGGATGCGGCCGTGGCCTCTCAGATCTGACCCCGCTGCTGAAGCATAGGGAGGGCCACGCCGAGCTGACCAGTCAGGTTTCAGATGAGCAGGGAGGGGCACGCCGAGCTGACCAGTCAGGTTTCAGATGAGCAGGGAGGGCCACGCCGAGCTGACCAGTCAGGTTTCGTCTTATTTTTGGGTGCGACCCGCACTCTTGGCTCTTTGGGGACGTTATGTTGATGTTGTGCCCCAGCGATATAATCGCTTGCAGATGGAGACGGGAAACGTGAGTCACAGGGAGGCTTGATGATGAAGTCGCCGACCAGATAGCAGGGATCTGTACCATGAGCTGTCTGGGAACCCCCCCCCCAAAGCTGTGGTCAGCTCAAATGAAAGAAGGGTGTGTCTTATGTAAGGAGCCCGCATCTGCCTTCAGCGTATCTGTGGCGCTGCTTCATAGCCAGGCCTCGTCTTTGGGATTATGTGTGTGTCAGGGTGTGTGTGTGTGTGCGTGGTCTTTTTGGGATTATGTGTGTGTCAGGGTGTGTGCGTGCGTGGTCTTTTTGGAGTGTCCACTGGTTGAATTTTGAGGAACTGAAAACATGTCTGTATGTTGAGATTTCAGCTGCCTGTCCCAACCATATTTAAATGAGATGCGCTGGCCGATGAAGTGAACGCAGATGAATGGGCTTCCTACCTAGAAACTCATTTTCTGTGTATTCACTTATTTTGTAAAGCAGGTTTTTAAAAGGGGCTTAGGTTACGCTATCGGCACTGTTAGTCAGTGTGCTTTTTGTGTCTGTGCCATCAGCCTGATTAAGAGGCATATTCGGGCATCTGGCCGGCAGGGAGGAAGGTCACGACCAGAGCAGTTGCTGTGGACATCTGGTGGCGAAGAGCCTCATCTACTGCCAGACCTGCTTCGGGAACGGCAAGGACGGGCGGAGGCTTTTGTGTGCAAATGCGTCAATGTCCACATGCAAGTGGCACATGTCAGCGTGCTGCATGTCATGACACCTGGGTTCACCCCCCCCATATGCTGCAATAAGGTATCGACGCAGGCAGCCCACAGGGGTGCAGGGATTGTGGTTGCCAGGAGACGGCAATAATTAATTCAGCCGTACAGCCTTGTGGCAAATAAGGAGTTAAGGGCTGCACATTGGCGAGGGGCTCACAAGCAGGCCCTCCCCCACACAGAGTGAGGCGCACGCGATCCTGCAATCAGTCAGGATGAATGTGCTTTAGGGCCTTTGGCCCTTCAGCGAATCTGCCTCCTGTGTGTGTGTGTGTGTGTGTGTGTGTGTGTGTGTGTGTGTGTGTGTGTGTGTGGGGGGGGGGCTGATAGGGGTGCAGGTGATAAATAGTGGGAAGGATTGTGTTAGGGCTACGAGCGACAGCTGATGCAGTTTGAACCTCTGGCCTCATCCTGTTAACGATGTTGCTCTTTTAATGTTCAGTAATCTCAGTTACACAATGCATTCATTTCTCACAGAACATACAAGTAAGCTAAACGCGACATGGCAAACGCCCCATCCCAGGTTTACATGTTTGCGAACACGGGACCTGTTTTCCGCAGGTGTAAATGCTCCCTTTCGCAGCCCCTTGGAGGGGGACCAGGTGGGCAGCTGCCCTCGAAGGACGGAACAGGCGTCCAGGTCGATCAGCCGGGCTCCCATCATCGTGCGGCAGTTCCTGCGGCAGAGCAGCGCTCTCTCTCTCCCTCTCTCTCTCCCTCTCTCTCTCTCTCTCTCGCTCGCTCGCTCGCTCGCTCACTCGCTCTCTCGCTCCAGAGGCACCGCGTCCTGCCCATGGCCAGACGCGGCCCGGACAGCTTTTCTCTGTGCTGTTGCTCCTCTGTGATGTGTCTGTTTACCTGAAAGCCCATGTCACCCACTGTCTGTCTCTATATCCAGGAAATATGAATGACCCAATCGATGGTGGTATTCATAATTTCATATGCAGTATTCCGACTGCAGATGGAGATGTGAACATTTATCAGCGTAAAGTTTAAATGCCTCACTGTATTGGCTGTTAATTTCGTCTCTTAATGGACACCTACCAGCGGATTCTGGAACCGAATTTATTAAATTTGCTCATTGTCCAAGCCTCTCACATCTCTGATATAGAAATGGTGCAGCCTTAGTCTAACTTGAGATTAGTCTTCCCTTAAATGTGGTGTAACGGCGACGCTTTCCATAGCGTTATATAACATGATGCCATGTATACCTCCTGTATGGAAACGCTGATCCTCTTTCTTGGCTCTTTATCTGTAATTCTGGCTTTTCTTACGGAAAAGGTCTCACGATTTGCCCAGCGGGAGGCTGTTCTGGATGCGCGTTCAGGGGCCGCTGGGCCCAGACATTAGGTTTTTGCTGTGTCCACTGAAAGACGCTGCTGTCGTGTCAGATTAGGTTATGTCTCCCTTGCAGCTGAGCTGCGCAGACACCAGGGGAGATGAAGGACCTTGGCTTGTAGCTTTGGCCCGAAATTCGGGGAATAAAAACACCGCAGAAGATGTGCAGAGAGTGCAGTGGCAGGCCCCGTTTCAGGAAGACGTGCCTCATTTCCCACACTTACCGCGCTCCTTTGACACGTGGCTCGCTCTTGAGCGGCAAAATTTAGGGGAATAGATTTCAGGCTGCCGCCTACTTACTTAAGTAATTACTTTGATTTGAGCGCCTGGTTTCTGGGGCTTTCTGGCACGTCTTCTCTGCGTCACTCCCTTTACTACTCATGGTTATGCAAATGCCCGCCGCCTCTGCACTCGGTGCACTCGCCGAAATAATCAGTAAGTGAACTACAGGGAGCTGCACGAGCCACCGAGGGGCTCTGGCAAATTGATTGTGCGGACGGGCCCGTTTCAGCCCATTCACGTCGCTCTCCTGCCTTTCCACCGCCGGGAACAAGTCTGCGGCGCGGAGATGCGCCGTGCAGCTACCGTCTGCGGCGCTGCCAAGCTTTACCGTTTCACCGCAGAGGCTTTTCGACATTCCCTTTGTAATGTACCTTTTGTCATCTTCCTTGCCTTTTGCACCCGTGGTCAGTAGCTAATTCACAGGTGTTAACTTTGCACTGCAGGCATGTTTTATATAACAGTCTGGGCTTATTCATTTCTTAACTGGCATTATATATGTCTCCTACGCCTAGAACTGGCACGTCCGGTGTCGAACCTGCAGCCTTTGTCCTCTGTCACTCTTCCCCTAACGATGACTCACCTTTGTCTGCTGTAGAGTGAATGGTCTCTCAATCCTATGCAGTCTAGGGTTTTCTTTATGCTTATCTGTCTGTTATGGTCATGGTTTTACCAAAGGAGAATTTATCTTTTGTCTTGTTTTCTTTCTGTCTTTGCAGCAGCTGGCATTTTGACAGTTTGCAGGTCCACATTCTGGCATCACTGTACATCTGAAACTGCGCATTTGTCTTTGAGCACGTGCAGAATACTGAAATCCCACAGAAGGGTGTGTGTGTTGTCTCTTGGGAAGCGCTGATGGGTGCGGAGGGGCTGTCTCGCTTAGCCCGCCTGCAGTACCTGCAGGATAGGACCTTCCTTCTCTGCCGTCTGGCTGCAGAGCCACGCCGCACTGTTGAATGCCTGGTAATTCAGTTACCTCTTTGGAGGTCACAAGCAGGGCCATTTGAAATCCTGTTACTATTGAACATCTGAAATCTGAATTGTGGTTTGCTTCAGTAACAGCCCCAAGAATCCCAGTAGAGATGCACTAATTGTAAATTTCTTGCTCGATTCCAAATGTCTGTCATTTGTGTGTGTGTGTGTGTGTGTGTGTGTGTGTGTGTGTGTGTGTGTGTGTGTGTGACTGGCCAATTCCAATTTTCTTTCTAAGAACTATAATTGACAGCATACAGAAATAAAAATCAGATTCCTTCAATGCAAAATTTTATTTTCATAATTAAAGAAATTGCTAAACTTTACAATTTCCCCCAAACTGCACTAAGTTTCAGGATTTTCTCTCACTTAAGTCTCAAATCCTCTGTGTCTGGAAAGGGGTACAAATAACAATCAACTCAAAATGAGCTGCTGTACACCCAACTTTATCCGGCATATTTTACTTTACCAAACAAGAGCAGATGCAACAGATTTACATAACAAAACTAATGCCAGTTACATGTATCATTTTCCAGTTTGTTTAAATTCACCCGATAACACGACACTTGACCTTTTCTTTTTTTACTCGTGTTAAAGTCCACAGCTTGCAATCCTCCAAAAAAAGTGAAGTCTAATATACTCTCCCAAATAATAATAGGTGCAGGTTAATATTAATACCAGCATTGCATGTTATGCACATACAGTTCTTAAATTGTTAGTAAGCTAGGTTAAGATCAGGTTTTTTCATACCTTCATACTGTACGGACATTATAGCGCAGGGGGTTAAAGTTTCACTGAAACGTTTTTACACACTCATTGGAAAACACCTTGGTTAGCTTTGCAATTTTAATGATTATTCCTTTTCGGGATTATGTAGCATATGTTTAATAATCATTTTAAAGTTTACTTTCTGATGTTTCACCCCCACGCTTTACTGTGGCTTTACTTGTATTAGATTGCAGTCTTTGTGTCTTTGCTTGCTAACGACATTTTATCATGTGGCTGTGAGTGTGCAGGCGGCTGTGAGGTTATTGCCTGCACCGCTGTGTGTTTGACCTGTGGTTCATGCATAAAACGGACCGGTTCGGTATCAGAAATACATGAGACTGATTGGCTGGTCTCCAGTCCGGGCCGAGCACGTTGAAAATCAGTCTATTCCGGTCCCTGACCGATTCATCGGTGCATCTCCTAAATTCTGCTTTTTTTTTCCTTTCCCCTTTGGAGAAGTTTTGCTTTGCTGTGGTCATGTCATCTACTGTGCCGTTTCCAAGAAAGCGTTTGGTAAATGTCTGTTGTGTTTTGTGGGTTTTCACAACATCCTGGAGTGGGACGAAAAGTGCACCCTAAGCACTGGAGAACGAGGGGACTGTTTTGCAGTGAATTGTTTTATTGGCAGATAATTGTCTTTTTAATGGCATTATCTGTGTAAGTAATAGGTTTTTGTGAGTTGAGGATGGTCATTGTCAGTTACTGATATTGGCAAGTAGCTCAGTGAAGGTGTCTGACAGGCGATTATTGCTCTTGTTGGGGGAAGGAGGCTTGGGTCACTTACAAAGCAAAGTAACAAAGATTTATGATGATGTCAGTTCAGCCTTATATTCTACATTTAAAAAAAAAGCAGGTTGAATTTTATGTGCCTTCGACTGTTATAAATGGCCCGCAGTACATTTTTAAATCATAATTAAATCCAACTCCCTGATCAGTTGTTCTCCAAAGATGTAATGTTCTGCTTTTCAAAAAGTGAATTATTTGTATCTTATTTTCTTCATGCTTTTATGTTTTTCTTTGAGCTAAAAATTTAGCTGGCCTGATCTGGGGTGTTTGTGTGCTGAATTTTATCATTTACATTTTTAAAAACTGCATTGTTTTTATTGACTGATTGTGATGGTTGCAGTAATGCAGTTGTGATTTGAGAACAAGGCTTCTTTGAAATAACTTTTCCTACTTGCCATCATTCATAGTTAGGTATTTTATTGATCCTGAAGGAGATTTCGGCATCCTGTAGCTCAAACACAAACAAATACAAAAGCACACATAATAACCCACGATAATAGAATAAAACTCAGGATTGCAGAGGTAGAATTTGTGTCTATGGATGCTGTGGAAATGGTCAATGTCCATAGGATAGAATGGGGTTTACACAATCTGTGTCTTTGAAAAGTTAAAGAAAACAGAATGGAAAAAGTAGAGGAAACACACAAAACAGTCAGAGCCATTGGATAGGCAGGTACTTGGGGCAGCGTTGGTCATATACTGTTTAAATCCTGTTTAAGTTTTAAAATCTATTTAAAATCGCTCTTGCTGTAATCGGCTGAGCAGGCCGTTGAAGGATATAATATGTGGTCACAGAATACCAGCAATGAAGTGGTGTAAACGGCAATATAGAATTCATTAGATGCCATCTATTGCAAATAGCCTTTACTTTTGTTCAGCCTGTGTCATTTAATGTCTTTGTAGGGAGGAGAACAGGGTATGAATGACAAGGTGAGTCTGAATAAGTGAGTCATATGCACTTTACTGGTTCACTTATTCAGATTACTCTTCTTTAACAGTCCTAGTGAAAAGTTTAGATCCGATTAAGTAAAGCCAGACAGCTGCATTCAAATGGCATAAGCATCAGTATGAGGTTGATTTCCAGTGTATACAATGAAACTGGCTGGTGTGTTCAGCAGATTCATTAATGGGTGTAGTGTGGCTGTCAAGGACCTGCTGAGATGTACCGTACGCAGGTACTGCACATGGTACTTCCGCCCTGATTATGTTCCGGCCCTTACAGGTGTTGGCTTTTCCTGTTCATTGTTTACACCTCTTCCGAAAGATGGCTTGTATTTTGATAGTTAAATGCAATAAACAGAAATAAGACACACACACACACACACACACATCATTTTGTATTGGTGGTAGAAGGACCACTTCCCTAAACAGACATTAAACAACATGGGACGTAAAGGCTATGATAAAAAATAAATTAAATGCCATAGCAGCCAGCAGCTGTCTTAATTTACTTTGGTTAAGTTCTGAACTCTGTTCACGATTCAGGGACTTTCAGTTTTGCCATTTGCTGCTGCCTTGATGGCACATGTTGGCCCCAGCACTGGCATGCCTGCCCCTGGGAGAGCATGTGGATTATTATGCGTGAATCCTAGCAGGACCGGCCCCCTTTGCCCCCTCCCCCCTGCTGCTTTAGTGGCACTCAGTGTTTTTGTGGGTGCCCTTGTAAGGGGGATCCATTAAACCAAGGCCACGCGTGTTAACCAGCAGCTGGGCTGGGCTCCCTGCGCTGCATAGAGCACGTTTCCTGAGCTGCCCACTCTCACGGGCTCCACACGCCAGCATGTTTCCAGGCTCGGCTGGTCAGATCTGGGTCGCCGAGCAGGAGATGGAGCAGGGAAAGAGCATATGAACAGGCCCTCGGTTTCACTCTGGGCAGTTGTGCTATTTTGTTCTGGTTTTGGCCACTTTAAACTCTTATCTTCCCTTTCGGATAAAGGGATCAATGCCCTGTTTCACCTCCACCCTTTGGCCCTGTAAACAGTCGAGCCGTCCCACTGTACATTTAAGCCCTCTCTCCCCGTGCACGGACCCTTTCCTTCCCAATATATGAAATTCTACATGCTAACTAGTGATGCACCCATCTAATATTTAGATCATTATCTGCAACAGTCCAGACTTGTTGGACAATCGGGAATCGGACATATGTGACTGATCCACATCCAATACTTCCTTATTTAGTCTTCGGCAGTTGGTAAAAAGAGAGTTCCTATTTCTTGTGAAATCGATTTGCACAATCAATCGTAGGACAGCTATTTTCCATTTTAGCTATGTGTTTTACAGCATTCAAGCTGAACGCTAACACTGCCTGCTGTGAGGTCATGTGCATACCCTTTGCAGTATGAGGAGCGTAAGAACATCAGATAAGAAGAGGGTGACTGTCTGGAAGTATTTTATGCTTTTAACAATGACTAGTAGCACAGCGAGTTGCAAAGTTTTGAGAGGTAGAAGCAACGTTTAGTGGAAAATCCCTCTAAACAGACTGAAAGCAATTGTGTGAGACAATGCGAATAATATGAAAAAAGGCAATGGATGACTTGGGAGTTTACTAGCTTTCTTTAAAATATTTACGTTTATTATATGAAAATATTAAAGTAAAAAGAACTCGTACATCGGAATCTGTATCAGCATCGGCAGATGTGGATCAGCCCGTCCCTGGTGCTCATGACATACTATGGTTCATTTTTCATCCCCTTAAAGTGAAAAGCAGTTTTAAAATCTGGCATTAGGTGTTAAAATCTGACATCCATGGTGTCCTCCAGCCTCTCAGAAAATCTTTGAGATCTTGATCTTAAATGCTTATAACTGCACATTTGGCAAATGTTGCATTTAATACTAAATCTGTTTGGTTTTTCTTTTGAATGATCTCTTTGTCTCTTTAGGATATAGAGGCAATAAGGATGAATACCCACTCATAGTAGCTTATATACTCGCTTTGAATGAACCGGCTGCCTGGCCTCCCTGCATTAGATAATGGGATATATTACACAGAATTAGATGTGGAGATTTTGAGATGTGTATTTTAAGTTAAACTGATAGCAGGTACTTCATGTTTAAATTATAACAATGAAAGTAAAGTCAGAGCCTATTGTTAATGTTATTCTACCCCGTAGTGCCCTGGGGGGGAATGAAAATTATTAATTACTTTTGTTCCTGCTGGCCTGTATTTCTTATTGATATTCCACTGCTCACAAAAACCCTGAAAATGCCTTTGTGATGTCAGTGTTGGGGGGGGGGGGGGGGGGGGGGGGGAATGATTTTCAATTGTCTTTGTTAGTGTAACGTGCCCCCCAGAAGCTGCCATTCCAGAGGTTTGTAATGCGTTTAGCCTGGAGGCACTCTGCTGAATTCATGGCGGGTCTATTTTTTCGATCAGATGGAGGGAAACGAGTTATCACTGAGGATTGGGGGGGGTCTCGTCCTGAGGTCAGGGCTGATCGGTGATGGAGGAGGTAGCTATGTCTCTCCCCCCCTGCCAGCTGGAGGCATTAAGCCGGGGGCACCGTGTGGCTCAGCGGGTTGAGCTGCCGTGCCTGCAGTCCAGGCTCGAATCGGCAACCTTTCAGCTGCATGTCCGTGGGCCCTTGTGTGAGGCCCTTAAGCTCCAGTTTCTGGGGTGCCGCACACTGGCTAACCCTCTGCTGTCACCCCCAAGCTTTGCTCTCAACTGTATACGTGTCCCTGTGTCTCACGGAGAGCAAAATTGGGTAGGCAAAGATGAAACTTCTCCACTGGGATTTCCCACAGGGAATCGCTGTTCTCTTCCCATCCCGATGGCCGAGAGGGCCTGGCTCTCCAGCCGGTTCCGCTTCTCACAGCGCTGTGTGAGTGTCCTCTCTGTGAGCGTCACTGTGGCACATTCCCGTAGCGTAGCTCCGTCTTTAGCTGAGCAGAAGTAGTAATCATCCGTAGCTGGTCAACATGGGCTGAGCTGGCCGTCTGTCTGCCGTGCCGAGTGGGGGCCTCACCGGCTGGCTCTGGGGGAAAAACTTCTTATGCGGTGGAAATGACTAATTTTTTCAAGGTATTAAACTGGCTGGGGGGGAGGCAGCTTTGCCCCCCCTAGGTTACGCTTTGGCCCCGCAGCCTTGCACAGCTACCCAGCGCACTGCCACAGTGTGACTTCCTCAGTCGCCGGGGGGGCGCTGTGACGGCCGGGGGGGGGCGCTTTGACGGCCGTCCCTGTTTGCCTGCTTTCTATTCTTACCCTTTATATACTTCAGATGGTGTCACGCATGTCTCCTGCCTTGGATATCCAGCCTTATCTTTTCATCAGTAATTCATGTTTGGTACCAGTACTGATATTACGGCGCTAAGAATTTATTACGTGGTCAAAAATTTAATAGACAGTAGTAGTTTTAAATGGTACTTAAACAGTGCCTTTGTATGATCTGATCAAGCTGCCTAATAACTTAGTCTTATAACTTAATAAGGAAATGACTGCAAATCACCAGCTGTTAAACAATAGCAGATTTTTATGTTTAATTTAGGAAAGGCAGAGACTTTTTAAGATCAAGTAGGTGTGGAGTTTTGTTGGTTGTTCTGGGCAGAATCTATATCCGATGTTGGCTCTTGCTCTTTCACCTCACACGTGTAACCACTGCACATTAATCCCAAAGCAAAATGAATTTCTCTTTACCGTATACGGCTACATATGGCCATAGGCTGATTTGCAAAACCTACCACTGCTAGCTTGGGACTGTTGGTAAGTTTTTTTAATGTAGGAAGCATCACTTCCCAGCTTTTTCTCCTGTTAAAGGGCTTTTTTTCCAAATTGTAAATGTTTAAAGACATACAGGTGGTTTATGGGTGGGTTTTCTGCCTAAGACAGCATTAAGGTGCAGGAATTTATCAGCCAGTCGAAAGATGTGAAGATTCCTCATACAGACGCATGAAAGAGTTACTTTGAGCTGGGCTCCCATTCCCACGGTGACCAAAGGGCGTTTTCCATGCTTTCCTGAACTCCTGCAATGTAAAGGCTGTTCCGAAAATAAAAAATGCGGACGTTTTCCTGCGTCCGAATTAAAAACATAAGATTGTGTCTAGACCTAGTTGACTCACTGGCTGGCTGTGGTTTGGCGCGCGTGACTGGGGCGTCACGCTGGCGTCACGTTGCCGTCGCGCTCCTCTCAGCCGCGGGGAGAGCCTCATGCCGCTGAATAGGCCGCGCATGTAGGCTGGCCCAGACCGCTGCCCCCCCCCGATCTCCCTCTTCGGTTTCTCTGCCTCCCTCGCTACCCCATTCCCTGAGCAAAAGGATAGTGGTGCCTCAGCAACCATGATTGCAAAAGCTGTTTCTGGGGCCTTTCTGACATTGAGTCCCCAAGTCCCGACAGAAAGCTTGTTTTGTAAGACTTTAAATGGAATAAACAAAACTGTAATCACAGCTAACTTGCCTTCTCAACCCCCCCCCCCCCCTCTTTTTTAGCCTTAGAGTGTTATTGCCAGCACTGCAGTAACTTCACATGCTCGACGGACGGCGTCTGCCTCGTCACCGTCTTGAAGTCTGGGAACAAGATCAAAGTGGAGGAGAAGCTTTGCATCGCTAAGAAAGACCTGATTCCCAAGGAGCGACCGTTCGTCTGTGCCGACTCCATCAAAGGGGACACAAGCGTCCACCCCAAATGCTGCTACACCCACATGTGCAACAAGGACTACGATTTAAACGTGACAGGTGAGCCCCCCAGCCCCTCCGTCGGGCCGCGGGTCCATGGGAGTGCCGGGCTTCTTTAGGCAAGACCACATGCGCCAGTCCCTGAGAGCACGGCCTTGCCTGATGAGGGCTGGATTCAGCCCACCCTGGCGCACAGCCTTATGGGTAATATTTTCAACCTCTGTGCTGGAGCAGACTGAACACCTGGTTCTTAACGCAAATCTGGCTTCTTTATCTGTTTTATTCTGTGCCCGAGTGCCGTCCCGTACCGTTCCTCCACTATTCACATAGTTGGCGTGCCAAGGGGTGTGACTGCTTAGCACTGTAGCTACATGCAGGATTGGCCTTGGTCACTGGCAGGGGTAGTGCTTACTGGAGTTTGCAGGTCATTTTTTTTAGTGAAATTATTATTGTCATATATTTTTAAATATGCCCATTTTTGAAATACATTATAATGACATGACCAGCTCAAAATCTGCTTTGTGTCCAGTTGGGGACTCTGCTTTTCCGAGCAGTGGTGGGAAAGGCAGCTTTGGTGCGTGGCCCTGCGATCAGACTCTATATGCAGGCCTGCCAGCCCATGATGGTGGCGGCCCCTGCAGGTACCCAGTGCAGCGTAGTGAGGGGAACCTGACTCTATAAGCAGGCCTGCCAGCCCATGATGGTAGCGGGCCCCCGCGGGCGTCCAGTGCAGCGCAGTGAGGGGAACCTTCCTGCGGGCTGATCTCTGAATCGAGCGTCTCCGAATGGGCTGTCTGTGCCGGAGGCAGTGCACACGTGTTGTCAGTGACAGGCGGCTTCGCTCGGCACAGCAGGATGCCCACTGCCGCCGCAGCGTGTTCAGGGACTAATATGCCGTGCGTCAGGAGGGTAGCGGCCGTTTTCACCCGTCTGCCTGCCTGCCGGTTGGGACGGGCGCTGCTCCGCCTGATCTTTTTGATGCCAAGAGCTCATCCACATCTGGCTGATGTGTGTTCCTCAGCCTCACCAGTCTCAGTGACAGGCCTCGGCTGTCCCCATCGTGTAAGGAGATGTGGAGATGTGTGTGATTGTGCCCTGCGATGGGCTGGTGCCCCATAATTACAATTTGGGCCGTTCATCCTCGAGCTTTCAGCTTGAGGCAGATTTCACAGAAGGAACAATAACCAACCAAACCCTGAATGGATCAGGCAGTTTGGGGAAAAGGATGGATGGGCGGAGATTTATACAGCCGCCGTCTGGGTGTGTCTGTGTATCTGGTTAGTTTGCTTTAGCCACCCTCAGATTCAGCAGCCATCCAAATGCCTCTTTTAGCGTCCTTAGCGTCCCTGTCTATATACTGGCTTTAGGAGAAAAATAAATCGGTAAAAATAAATAAATAAATTTAGGTTAAAAATAATTCCTTTCCAGGTACACTAAGTAAAAGAGAGAAAAAGAAAATTCAATGTATGGTATTTATGATTTTTTAGCAAATAAAACGGGGTAAATATCTACCTGTGGCTGGGAGATTGTTTCACTCACTGCTGCGCTTTCCTGTCTCTTCATGCCAAGACCCCCCCCCTCGAGTCTCCCCCCTGGGTCCCGTGGGACTGGCGGCGGTCATTGCAGGACCTGTCTGCGTGCTCTGCTTCGTGCTGGTCCTGGTCTTCTACATCTGCCACAGCCGCTCCGGCATCCACCAGCGCGTGCCCAGTGAGGAGGACCCGTCCATGGACCACCCCTTCCTGGCTGATGGCACCACCCTCAAAGACCTCATCTACGACATGACCACGTCCGGCTCTGGCTCTGGTGTGTCTCTCCTGGGCTCGGCGGTGTCCGCATTACAGATGTCCCCTGTCATGGCTCACGGTGCCTTTCAGCATGTTTGGCCCCCCATCCCCCTCCTTTATCTGTACGTTAGAGAACTGTAGGCTTACACCTCCTGCAAGTTCGCAGTCAGGTTTGTGCTGTGGGCCTGTGAGTCGTTTGAGCCTTGGTCACATGGGGATCACGTGACCTCGTGCCATGTGCCATGGGAGTAACACATATTATCTTCCTGCAGGCTTACCACTCCTGGTGCAGAGAACCATCGCAAGAACCATCATCCTGCAGGAGAGCATCGGCAAGGGTAGGTTCGGGGAGGTGTGGCGCGGCCGCTGGCGGGGGGAGGAGGTGGCCGTTAAGATCTTCTCCTCGCGAGAGGAGCGCTCCTGGTTCCGGGAGGCCGAGATCTACCAGACCGTCATGCTGCGACACGAGAACATCCTGGGCTTCATCGCCGCCGACAACAAAGGTGAGAGCCCTGCGTGTGGCCTGGCCGACGTGATGACATCATCCACGCTCTGACGCTTATGGGTGCTAGCAGAGCCTCAACCCCCCGCCCATGTGCTTGAACCCCCCAGATAACGGCACGTGGACCCAGCTGTGGCTGGTCTCTGACTACCATGAGCACGGCTCCCTGTTTGACTACCTGAACCGGTACACAGTCACCGTGGAGGGCATGATCAAGCTGTCCCTGTCCACCGCCAGCGGTCTGGCTCACCTGCACATGGAGATTGTGGGGACGCAAGGTGAGGGGGCCAGAGTGACCCCACCGTCACGCACAGGCTAGGAATTGAAGGCTTCTTCCCAGGCTGCACTGACCCTGTGTGCTCAGGTCTGAGATTGAGGTCTGTGCTCAGTCCCGTGCTCAGGCCAATGTTCAGTGCCTCTAACCCACTCTTTATCATGGGCATTTAGAGTCTTTAAGTATTACTGCTGCGTTCCAGTTGCCTGCCCTCCAACACGGAAAGCTTACAAGATGCAGCATGATTTATTTATTTTTCTGGCTTACCGATTGACACCCTGCCCTTGCACTGCGTCCTCTCCACGCAGGCAAACCCGCCATCGCCCACCGTGATCTGAAATCCAAGAACATCCTGGTGAAGAAGAACGGCACCTGCTGCATCGCGGACCTGGGCCTGGCCGTGCGGCACGACTCTGCCACAGACACCATCGACATCGCGCCCAACCACCGGGTGGGCACCAAGAGGTAAGGGGGGGCGGGTGAAACCGGCCATCGCTGTCCCGCCCCGCGCCTCCTGCTTCCGCATCTCCGCTCTGTCATGTGACCTTGATGTTCACACAGATAAGATAGTCGCTTAATCCCAGGCTGCTGACTCGTCTCCAGCTGCTTGTCTCGGTCAGAGCAGTCTGATATGCAGCATTGATTTGGTCGAACTTTTGCACTCTGTACACAATAAAGGTCTTTGCACAACAAAGGGTCCATTGGCCTCTGTGGCAGATGGGTGATACTGTCCGTGTCCTTATAGCACCAGTCGTGCGTGTGTGTGCGTGTGTGTCTGCGTTTAAAGATGGTGCTGAAGAACTGCACACGAGATATGTGAGTTGTTCACTTTGCAACTTTGATTTTGCTGGTTATTGTTCCTCCTGTGAAATTTGCCTCAAGCTGAGAGCTCGAGGATGAACGGCCCAAATAATCACTCCCATGGGGTTCCGTGGAACAGGATGGACCAACTCATCCCTGTGATTGTAATTAAGCACCTCCCCCCCACTGCCGTGATCGATCAGTTGATTAATTGTATAATGCAAAATGCACTAAACCGTTATGACTCACTTTTTCTATTTAGAACCCTGTTTGTTAAAGTATGATGTAATCCCATCCCATGAATATTTAGTTTTGCAGTGCTTTCAACTCTTTTTAGTATGTTCATTATTAACCTAAACTAGCTCCATGGAATTTTAGCAGAATTTTGTATGATATTGAGATGTATGAAATCGATGACAGGCGCCCTGCACAGAGGGTTGTGGTCCAGCAGCCGGTTTGACTGAAACAGGCAGTGAAATAAGCAGTGTTGCTGCTTGCTTATCTTTAAAATAAGATCTCTACACCTGCCGTCTGAGACTTCAGCTTCCTTCTGAGATGCCTTGTTTCTGCTGCCTGTTGGTCTGCAGTAACCGTTGCCTTTTTACTTGCCAACTGTGCTGTGTTGACAAATATTGCCTGAGCCCAGAAGTGCTCAGTCATTTTCTCAGTAGGTTTTAAGCATTTATTAGGCTCCCACGTAACCCGCCTCGGCGGCCCACCAGCTCACTGGCAGTGTTGGGCATTTCAGGTCCAGAAGCTACAAATCCAGACCAAGATTTTGTTTCAACCAGCCAGTTGAGTACTCTGTGACTGTGACTCTTTATGCTCAGCTGGTTGGTAGAAACAAAATCTTGGCCTGGATCTGTAGCTTCGAGACCTGAAATGCCCAACACTGCTCACTGGCTGCCTTTGGCTGCTCTTGAGTTTGTCTTGGCCTAACTAGCTGCTCTTTGTGTTGCTATAGAACACCTGACTTACGGACAGAGCTGGGTACCCAACTTCCATACTTCTGTGGTACCAACCGAAATGCTCCAATCCAATCCAGGATCAAAAAATTTATATTCTTTTAGCGTCAAATTCTGATACCGAAACAGTAAATCACAGCATCTGCGAGCAAATAAGCATCTGAAGTCGATGGTGATTGGCTGTCTAATGTGACATCACACAAACACGTCATAGTGCAAGATACTGTAGAGTACTATCACTGGAAGCTCAGCCCAGTAACACTCGTACCTAAGTTGGCTCCCTGACTCGACGCTCCCTGGCCGCTTTACTCACCTGATCACCTGCTTGGTCGTGCAAATACCAGCCAGCAGGTGGCAGCAGGTCAAGCATCAGAATGGGGGGGAAACGTCAGCCAATCACATGGCAGCAGGTCAAGCATCAGAATGGGGTGAAACGTCAGCCAATCACATGGCAGCAGGTCAAGCATCAGAATGGGGTGAAACGTCAGCCAGTCACATGGCAGCAGGTCAAGCATCAGAATGGGGGGAAACGTGATATAATTGACTTTGACCATGGCACAGCTAATGGTGCAAAACATTCTGTGTGTAGAAATGCCGTGTTGGTGAGAGACAGGTCTGAGCAGACAGACAGGCTACGGTAACTCTGTACAGCAGTGGTGAGCAGAAGAGCATTTCTGAATGGCCAACACCTCTAACCGTGAGGTGGATGTGCAGCTACAACAGAAAACCACATCAGCTAAGCACAGAACTCCGAGGCTACAGTGAGCACCGGCC
>JAODJU010000092.1:1182487-1192545 GCA_026776725.1 Gnathonemus echidnorhynchus
GATCAGGAGGGTTTAACGTGGTTCATCTGATAGGTCAGAGATCAGGTGGGTTTAACGTGGTTCATCTGATAGGTCAGAGATCTGGAGGGTTTAACAGCTGGGTTTTGCCATATTACTCATGATGACACACGCTGCTCACCCAAGTCCTCTTAAGGCTTTAATCTCAGTCTCGACCGTCTTTTTATTTCAGAAACAAGCGAAATGATATTCCCTTTATTTTAATTTGGGTTAGTAAGGATACTCATTATGTGCTGGGCACTGCCAGAAGCTGCTGTAATAAAGAAAGCGTGTGGAGCCCATTCTAGCATATTGCATTTATCCAGACAATCAATACTGTCCGCCTCACCTGCTTAGGCAGACAAGCTGCTCCTGTTATTCAGCAATATCTGTAATAGCTTCATAATTACTCTCTGCTCCAGATGGAAGTGAAGTAACATTTTGAACATCACAGGACAAATGGAATATTGTGCATCGCATTTTTACATAAATATCTAAGTTCTCTGTCAGAATATAAACTGAAGAAGCTTCATTTGCATAAAGTATTACTCTCAAAAAACAGACATTTTTAAAAGCTCAAATTTGCTACAATGAATAGAGTGATTTTTGTTTTTCTAAAAACAAAATGAAGGTTTAGGAGAGTTGGGGGCCATTAAATTAAATGATGTACTGAGAATAGAGCAGATACTGACTCATCAGGTTGTCTATAACTTCAAATGTTAATCCACCTCCCTGTGCTGTCAGTTACCTTTGGACTGGACACCCCTGAAGACACAGGAAAATACTCCAGGATGGAATTACTCACCCCACTGTCTAGCTGAGATAATCAGCAATTACATCTTCTTAACATAACCACTTCAAATATTCTCACAGGGTTACAGCCCTATGTCTAATATGCAAATAATATGCATCACTTGCTACTTTGGCAAATGAGAAATGTACTTCAGTTACAACACAGGAGTCCTGTCAAAATGAGCAGGTGGGCATGTAAATCCTGTCACATTTCACACCAGAGACCTGATCGAATTTGTTTTTACTTTTCAAAATTGAATGTTTTAAAACTTGATGTGAATCTTGTATGATTCTAACTGAATGGTGCATTTTAAGGCAAGGCACACACCGTCATTAAGCACTAACTGCTGTTTCTTACGAAAGACCAGGCAAAGCCTTCAACACGCCGCACACATTTACTGTGTGTGGAAGAAACACTAAAGAGGTACGGAGCTGAACAATCACAAAATCACTGCTGTCAGTAACATGGCAATTGAATGTATTTCAGGCATTAGATACATTTTAGGTTGAGTGAAAGTCAACACATTGCTTGTTTTAATGACTAATTCTAATTTAAATATTGTTAGAAACAACCGGGTTTGTTTAGATACATTCACAGGAGACGGTATATAGCTTTGAAAAAAAACGAATAAATGTTCTGCTCACTTATGCACCAGCCGTTACAAATGATACTCAAACAGAAAATTCTTAAATAACCCAGTCAGTGACAGGCTGGGACACTTCCATTCATGTGGAGACATTTTTTTTCTTTTTGTCTGCAAAGAATTCAATCTCAACAAGACACTAAAACAGAGCAGGAGTAATGAGATAATCCCTGCAATAACTTCTCAGATTAAAAATGGCATTTTCAGTGAACGTCTCTGTCAAAAGCATGTCGTGTCTGTGCAGGCCAGCTCAGTCTTTGTGCAGTAAGCGTTACAAAGCCTAACTTAGACCTGTCTGCTTACTTGTTCATATACTGTATGGCATTCCGCACAAACTGTAACACTCATCAATCCATTCCATATCTGCTAGAAACAGAGAGTGAAGCTGGATTTCACTGCAGCTGCTGAGCTCTGCATTGTCAAGAGCTATAAAGCTTTGAATGCTGCCCTCTGAATCCATTTGCCTTGAATCAACTGACAACTAGACACAAATAGGTCAATAGAAAAGCATATTTTTCCCCCCAGACCCAAACTGGATACACAGCATTAATAAAGCTTTCCCCACGAAGAGCTGAATGAGCACTTCACATGATAAATGTACCACATTAACTACAGAACAGAATCGCACGTCACCATCTAACAATCAGGCGAACAGCTACAGCAACATCCAGGCTCGCGAAGACAACCGCCCTGCAGCTCCTGGGAGAGGAGCCGTTAAGTCGGAATCTGGGGTATTTTTCAGTGTGAAAACATGGATTTTGTCGAGAAAAGGAAGGAGATAACGTAAAAAAGGATAAAATCGAACCGTTATTCTACGACTCCCTCGAAGAACAGCGAGCGGCACAAGAATGAACAATTGACAATGGCTGATGTTAATTTTACGCCTGTGTGCATTAGAGTTATTCACACACATTTTCGTCTGTGTTCGTGCATCAATAGCACTCTAAGGAATTCGGCTAATTAATTTATTATAATGCTCTTATGGTGAAGAGCAAATTAGGAAGGCCCAGGCAGGCATGCAATGTGTAACAGCATATATGTAATTAAAATGTAAGTCTGATCATGTTTTCACCAGGACTCTCCATCCTGACACTCTGTGGTCTCAGATTACAGGCCGGTAGTGAGGCCAGCTGCAGTTTGATGGACAGTCAGTGGGGCGGTTCTCCTTCACCAAATACCAGGAGGGTGCCAAGGAAATGCCAATGTGACCTACAGTGTCCTGCTGCAGAAGCCAGCCTGCCAAATTTGAAAGTGCAACAGGAAGCCCACGCAGATGCCTTCAGACAAACATACTGCTCTGGCCACCATCACTGGCTGTTTCTACCCGGACCTGGCCTGCGACCGACAGAGGGAAATGAGAGCTGAGGTCTAATGCTGGAGTATTACAAGGGGAGCTACTGCACAGAATCAGGAGGACAGTGTGTGGCTGCGCACCATCCTCAGACTGCGGGGAATCAGGACGACGGCGTGTGGCTGCGCACCATCCTCAGACTGCGGGGAATCAGGAGGACGGCGTGTGACTGCGCACCATCCTCAGACTGCGGGGAATCAGGACGACGCCGTGTGGCTGCGCACCATCCTCAGACTGCGGGGAATCAGGACGACGGCGTGTGGCTGCACACCATCCTCAGACTGAATGTGGTATCATAGATTAGTGTGTAGTCAGGTTTCGGCTCTCTGGGGGAAACATCCGGACAGATATGAAATGGGGGGTGTGCAGCCTGTATCTGTCTGAGCAAGACGACAGACCAGAACTTAGATCATCACCTTGTCTATTTCACCCCCCAATAACCTTTAAGAACCCATTTCCCTGTCAGTAAGGGGGGGGGGGGTTACCTTTACATGCAAACAAACAACCAGGACATTTGTGTTAAGAAAGTGGGATGACAAATCAAACCAGGGTGAGTCACATAATAACTAAAACATTGAGAATACAGCTACTTTTATTGTTTTGTTGTTAGTATAGAGAGAAACACCACAAGGTCCCCAAGAAAAGCATGTGTGTGCTGTTGGAGTGTGTGGGCAGGGGGGTCACAGAAAGTGCAGTGTGGATCTGACATGCATCATCCCACCCCCCTGTAGAGGGCGCCATCACGCCTGTCCCTTAGCCAGCTGCTGGATGCGCTCGGCCAGCTGCAGGCAGTGCAGGATGCGTCGGCGCTCCGCGGACAGGGCCTGGTCGGGCACCCGGCCCAGCAGCTTCTGGCCGAAGATGCAGAGATCCTGCGCGAAGAGCCCCACTGCGTCCCGCGGCGCCTCCGGCAGCCGGTCCACTGTGCCGCACGCGAAGCGGAAGCTGATGGCCTTGGAGCGGCGGAGGCCCGGGCCCCGCTCCTCGATCCACGTCAGGGGCCTGCGGAGGGCGCTAGAGTCAGGGCGGGGATCTCAGAGTGACATTAGCAAAGACACCATCATAAAACCGGCCGCGGGAGCTAGAGAGGTCTACATGTCTGAAGGGGGTAAAACCGGAAGCACCTTCCTAGTGAAGCTGACAGGAGGGGCACCTTGAGGCAGGGCAGAGAGCTTTGGTTCTGATGGCAGCCGAGCCTTTCCAGTACTCTGGGGGCTTCAGGAGTGTCTGTGCCTCACGTGGAGGATCTTCCAGCTTCTTAAAGTGCTCGCTGCGTAAATGGGGCCGCAGCTACATAACTGCCGGTTCTAAGAGCGGCTCTGGCGGCTGCCTGCATGAGCGGCCGGCAAACTTAGAAACGCAATGTTTTTCATTAATGGCCACGACCGAGCTTAGGCGGGCTTGAAGTTCCCAGAAACAGGCTGGTACAGAGCCAAGCTGGGTGCGACACCGCCCTGGATGAGCGGCTAAGGAAAACGTACCGTTCCAAAACCAGTGAGAGCAGATTTTAACAGCAACACAAAGATCAATCAAACAGAACAAGCACAGATTCCAAGAACCTCTCTGGCAGCAAATGGTGACAAAAGCAGCACGATTCCCAGATTATCGGTTCTCCCCTGAAACGGCGAGGGTGCGCGGTTCCCTCAGGCCTGGCGCGGTTCCCTCAGGCCTGGCGCGGTTCCCTCAGGGCTGCCGCGGTTCCCTCAGGGCTGGCAGTCCCGTTCAGGTGGACACGCCGTACCTCTGCTCCTCTGTCAGCAGCCGGGCCGTGAGCTTCACGTGCTGCGCCTCCACGTCCTCCTCCACGCTGGCCTCTGTCACGCTCAGCTCACCGAACAGGTCCACCAGCCAGGTCAGGCGGGAGACGCCGCTAAAGGCCAGGGAGGCGAAGCCAGCCGGGAGGGGGCCGCCTGCGGGGGTACGAGGCAAGTGGAGGCCATCAGTCACAGGACAGCCAAGTACGTCACCCTCCCCAGGCTGAGGGTAACAATGAATCCATAGGCTGATATCAAACCAGAGCAGAAATGCAGCATCTACTGACCCCTAGAGCACTGCTGACGGCACTGCACATTACACTGCACATCACACTGCATGTCGTACTGCACGTCGGTGGCTTAAGAATGCAAGGTCTAGCCATAATTTAAACCACCTTTCAACTACAAGTACATTGAAGTGAAGAAGTGCTGCTATGCATAAGGTACAAAGTCGTCTTCCTTGGCTGTCAGCACATAAATCTGAGAGCAGAATTCACTCCTTAGTAACCCTTCTGCAGATCTTTTACTGATGGAACCTGAATTTCTATCCAGATCCTTTAACTTGACAGCGGACAGGACAGACACAGGCTGCATACATCACACTCCCTTCATTATGAAGACACGTCCTCAGTATAGATGTCGTCTGGGAAACAGCTGGGACAGATGTGGGGGGCAGGGCTGACAAAGTCACCCCATCCACCCGGCGGCTGACGTAGGTTACACTCCATCCGGACGCCCAGCCGTGTGACTGAGGCTCATTCAGTACCTAGGCGGCGGCCCAGACGTGCGCCCTGCTACGTCTGCGATGACCGGGGTCCTCGTTAAGGAGGAGGGGCCAGTGAGCTGGGCCTGCCATTCGCAGAGATTCATGCAGGGGCAACAAAAGGTGGAGAATAGAAGGACAGCTTCATGGCTTTGAGAGACTGAAGTCTGAAGATCCCTGTGACATCAGTGGGATCTACGAGGCAGACACCTCTCCTGGGAACTCGGGAATTAGGAAGTCGAGACACAGTCACTCCTAGCAGAAGCGCGGGAGAAGGGGACACTGCCAGGCCAAGGAGGAAATACGGTTTGCGGAGGACAGCAAAGGCCTGAGCTGAACCCAGCAGGAGCTCTGGGAGAAGCAGAGCATGGAATTCGGACAAAGCCTGGAGTTCAGTGCCAAAGAAATCATTATGGTCAAACGCGAGAAAGAGCCCAGCTCATTTCCTGCAATAAAACGGCATTTCCTTAAATATTATACCTGGATGTGGCCCAGGATGCCCCCTGCAGGCCTCACCTGTGAAGTGCAGACTCCCTTCCAGAAGCTTCTTGCCAGATAGCTCCTTTTTCAGCTGCTTGTACTCAGCTGTGAGCAGCTCAATGTGCTCCACATGCAGCACTTTCCCTGTAGGGCAGACGTGGGGTCAAAACCCAAAGCCAAACATCAAAAGCAAGGGTCAAAACCAAATGGATTTAGGATTTAGATAAATCAAGATTCACTTTCTCATATATATATATATATATATATATATATATATATATATATATAAAATCTATGGTGGTGGCCTCCTAATGGTTAGGGAAGTGCACTTGTAATTGAAAGATTGCAGGTTCAAATCCCCAACCAGCATGATGCATGATACCCTGAGCAAGGTACCACTCCCTAGGCGCTGAATTAGCTGTCCCCTGCTATGTCACATTGTCACATGTGGGTTAAATGCAGAGAACGCATTTCGTTGTTGTGTGCTGTGGTGTGTCAAGAATGACCACTGATCACCAAATTCAGATCTACACAGTTATGAAGCTAAACCAAGAGGAAGTTCTACGATTAAAAGATAAAACCCTAAGAGTTCATGAGATTCCTATGAAAAGCATCGAAAACGTCTAATGAACATAGAACCACAACGGAGAGAGTACAAGACCGTATGGAGGTCTAACTGTAAGGCAGGGCGGCTGATGCTGGGAGACGCTCTTCAGCTGACAAGGTTCCCCTGGATCTCCTCTGCTCACCCTTTCGAGCGGCCAGGTCCCAGAGCTGGACGGCGGCGGCATGGGACAGAGCCATGGGGTACTCCACGCAGACGTGCTTCCCGGCCTCCAGGAAGCTCCTGCTCAACAGGAACAAGAGGCAGAGTGACAGTCACCGGGTAAATCATCAAGTGACACTCTGCTTAGGAAGTGGATTAAGGGAACAGTAAGTACCTCATTGGGAAGCTTGATGGTGAGCACTGCCCTCATTTTAGTGAAAACCGTTATCTGAGGAACTTAAAAAATGTAGTGTGTAGAGGCTGGCATGGCGGCCAATGGGAGTGTCCTCATAGCTGCTCGAACCCCAGTCCTGCAGGCTCTCTTTGCATTCCAGTTATGTGGATTGGGGTCTTCAAGCTTCCCATGGTCCAGAGGGCCAGGGGCTACCATCCACCCAGGATGTTCATCTCCTCTGTCTGTGCCTCCTTAGGCTCCAGAGGGCCAGGGGCTACCATCCACCCAGGATGTTCATCTCCTCTGTCTGTGCCTCCTTAGGCTCCAGAGGGCCAGGGGCTACCATCCACCCAGGATGTTCATCTCCTCTGTCTGTGCCTCCTTAGGCTCCAGGGTCAATGTGACCCCATGCTGAATAAGTGATCTGAGGATGGATATGCTACACTGTATACAGTATGTGCTATACTGATCTCCTTGTATCTGTTCTACCAACCAGATTGCAATTAAAGCTTGTGTCACTTCATTTGTCCACACACCCATTATGTTTTAATTATTTTTTAAGTCTATGGTGTAATAGCTGGAAAAAGCCCGATATTAACAGGCTGAAAGGTGCCGTATCAGTACCTACTGCAGTGGAGTCGGACATATTTTGGACAATAAATCGATTCCCCTCCCATGCATGCATACTGGCACAAGGACAGCACTCTGATTAAATGGCGTAGTCGAGCTATAACCGTAGCTGTACATGTAAACGTACTGACTGTCTAGACGTCGGACAACCTAGAGATAAGGCTTCATTTGTTTAACTGAAACCGGGCTTACAGGCAGCCGGTCTCATAAAACATCCATTAAAGTTCAGTTCTGAGTGTTACCAAAATAACGTCCAAGCAAACATTTAAAAAGTTCAGCTTTCCCTCCTCCAAAACTCAGCTCTAACTTTGCAAAAAACAAATTACTGCTGAACACCAGGAGAAAATCAGCGCCTTGCAGCCTCAGATGCTGCAGGTCAGGGCCGACCTTTTCGTGGCAGTGCTGGGGTCACCCAGTAATTAGTCTAGCGGAGGCCTGTAGTCAGTAAACACTGGAAAGAAAACGAGGCAGCGCCCAATATTCCCGCTAGAAGCTGGCAGCTGAAGGACAATACCTGGTGTTCATTGGGGATAATTAGCCCAAAGCAGCAGACAGTGAATCATGAAAATGTTCATAAAACCTCATTAAAACAGGCCTGAAATAACTCGCCATTCGTTACACGCCCCCCACCCCCCCCACCCCCTCCCACACAGGCTGGAGAGCCGCTATCCCGGAACGCTTGATTAATTGTGTTTTCCGATAGCTGGATCACGGCGGCCATTAGAATGCGCCTGTCAACAGACACGGCCCTGCCTTCAAAATGAGGCACAAGAAATGATTATAAGAAATGATTATAAGAAATGCCAAAGCCGGGCTGCGGAGAGCAGGACGCGAATCTGTGAATGCTGGGGGGGGCGGGGGGCGGGGGGGGGCTGCGGAGAACCAGCATCGAGCCAGCACCTGCTAATGAAGGCGCCTGCTGTCCGCCAGCTGTAGAGGCAGCTTCTGAACCCGCCACCTGCAGGATGAGCAAGGGAGCTGCGCTCAGCCCCCCCCAGTGGCATTCACCATGCAGCTGGCACCCTTCACCTCTGACTGGCACCCTTCACCTCTGACTGGCACCGTTCACCTCTGACTGGCACCCTTCACCTCTGACTGGCAGTTATCTGCCACCACTGTACAGTGCTGCGCTCCAGTGCCACTACTGTATTTTATGTTCTGTGGTAACCTCAATGCAGTTTACTTAGCGATATGACTGCGGGTTAAAGGCCTAGACAGTCACAGCTTTGCCGTTTGAACTTCCAGTGTGAGACACGAGGAGATCAGAGTTAGCGGTGCCACCTGACGGTCTCTGCTGTGAGTAGGTGAGGTGACGGATCACCATGGAGACGCGACGTCATCGTCACACACATGGCCGACTCAAAGGGCCTTAAAGCAGCTCAATGAATTGAAAGCATCTCCATTGACTATGAGATTTGCTGAAATCATGCTGAACCTTAACTGGACAATAGTCCCCTCCCCCAAAATGACACTGCCACAAGTTGTACAGAACATCAAGCCCCACAGATCAAGGACTAAAACTGGTAGGGACCAGATCAGCTCACACCCCCCTCCCTGGACACACATCGTACCCCCACAGTCTTGGTAGGGACATGTCTCTACCATCCATACCCAAATCTACACTCTTGGCACAGACCTATACAGGCATATCCAGTTTTGCCATGTTTTAATTTCAGACATGTGACACTACTGACATCTAGTGGTAGAGTAACATCCAGTCCCAATACAATTCCAGGATCTGCAGCAGAATTATTGGAGCTGTACCTAGCGACACCTGCACAGTACCTGTCATGCTCTTCATGGGATTATTGGAGCTGTACCTAGAACTCCCATAAGGCTGTATGATGGTCATGAAGATGGTGTGGGTGAGAGACCTGCACATTACCTGACATGCTCTTCGTGGGAGGAGTTCTCTGTGCTCACTATGGCTGCATGGATGTCCTCGCGACTCAGGGCCTCCTCCAGAGGGATCTGCTTCACACCCTGCTGATCTTCCAGAGCTCTCCTGTGGAGCACAGGGCCATGCCAGAGGGAAAGGGCCATCAGAACAGGCCTCATCAGTCATGGAGTCATTCTCCAACCAGGGCACTACACTCTGCACAAGTCAACACTTCTCCAAGTCCATCATCGTATGGAGTTTTGCAAGGAAAATGAAAGTTATGTTATGTACTTGTCACTGTGATGCAGTCAGCTTAGTGCACATTTGGCTTTGAGGCTCCTGCTCGTCCTTCCATCTAATGAGGTTTCCGTGACTGTAGCTGGCTCACCTGGAAACAAACCCTTTGATGCTGAACTTCTCGGCCGGGCTGGACGGCAGAGGCGACACCAGGTCCCTGATCCTAACCTGGCCCGCCATGCCGACCCCCAGAACCACCACGCCGAACATTCTCCCCTGGGGAGGAAGTGAGAAAGCGAGAAAGCATGCTCGACTGTGGGTCTGTGTGTGTGAAATGTGCACCGCAATCAGGCAGAATGAGAAAAAATCTGAAAAAAATTATGAAATTCAAGGCCATTGTGAATTACTGAGGAATATTAAGAACACAGTTCTTATTCGAAACACAGTACTTGAGGAATCGCAAACAAAGTAATTTAGCTATAGGCTATTACCTGACAGGTTATCTGACCATTTCATTTATGTAACCATTCATTTTATATAATTTCTGTTACCACAGGAATTTTAACCCCCCACCCGGGGGTGTTCCTTAC
>JAODJU010000092.1:1298636-1311701 GCA_026776725.1 Gnathonemus echidnorhynchus
CCGCACCCTGCCCCGCCTCTCTCCCTGTGCCGCACCCTGCCCCGCCTCTCTCCCTGTGCCGCATCCTGCCCCCCCTCTCCCCCACCCTGCCCGTCTCTCTCCCTGTACCGCACCCTGCCTCGCCTCTCTCCCTGTACCGCACCCTGCCTCGCCTCTCCCCCTGTACCGCACCCTGCCCGTCCCTCCCCCTGTACCGCAAACTAACTTCACATGACACCAAACACGCCGTTGAACGGTTGTTTGCCTCTAAAAGTGGATTAAGCTCGTCCTTATGGACGGCCTGTCCCAGACACTGCCTGAATTCCTGCCGCTGCTGGGATCTCCTCTTTGGCGGTTTTGTCAAACACCTACTTCAAAGGCGACTAATATGAAACAAGCCTCGTTCAAAGGAGTGATTTTACTCGGAATGTATTAAGCCGACTCTCATTTATATGCAGGCTCCAGTTTCTCAAGAATAGCAGCCGAGGACCTTGTGACGCTGCCATGGCGATCAGAAAGGGCACATTCATCCGGAAATTCGTCTGACACTATTATTATTATTATTATTATTATTATTATTATTATTATCATTATTATTATTATTATTTATTATTATTATTACCAAAAGGAATAAGAAATGGTTTTAAAAACATATTTATTTACTAGCCCTGCTTGCAGAGTCTGTGTATGATATGATGAGCTCAAACATCTCTGCATAAGCAAACCTGCTCCACAGCTGAGTCATAAACAGACAGCTTGTATGAAATACTTCAGCATTGAAGGTTTTTAAGGATCTACTCCGACTTTCCAGCAGGTATCTCAGTAAAGAGAACGATGTGGCGTAATCTCAGAGTACGAGTGATACGATGAATGTTAACTTTCATCAAAGGATCTTACATTATTTGTCCAATACAGAGGTGAGCCTGCAGCTTCTTCCAGGCAAAATAGGACATAAGGCAGGGGACACCCTGGGCAGGATGCCAGTCCATCACAGGACATCAGGCAGGGGACACCCTGGATGGGATGCCAGTCCATCACAGGGCACAGGGCAGGGGACACCCTGGACGGGATGCCAGTCCATCACAGGACACAGGGCAGGGGACACCCTGGACGGGATGCCAGTCCATCACAGGACGTAAGGCGACACCCATCTGTGCTAGATGGGGTGTGTGTGTGGGGGGGAAGCTGAGGCCGTTCCAAATTAAGCCGGATCATCCGCTTAGCTGTGGTATTAATCGCCAAAAAGTAAGGAGCCCCTAATCGCCAGCAGTAATCCGGCAGCCCTCAAGAGCACAGACCAGCTGGAGGCGCTCTAACACCCCCGGATCTTCCAAGTGCATACATGAGGGTTTAATTCAGCATCAGCCTCAGCATTCCCTGTTGCCACTTAATGTATAATATAGCATTTAGGTTGACTGCAGAGCCCCTGAACCCTCACGCCGGGCGGAGCCTAAATCGAGAGGTCTAGCTCATTAATTTACTCGTATGTGGCCTTGGCCCGCGATAAACTCATCAGGCCGCCATCTCAGAAATCATGTGCACAGGCAGCTGTCTAACTGAGCCACTGTGAGCTGGATTAAGAGCAGATTACTGACAGAAGTGAGAAAGAAATATTGGTGTCCCTGGGGCTACCCCACTTCTGTGTGTCATGTGACTCATCATGTGATTCCACCTTCACGCTTCCATCCTGCTCCTGATTAACCTTCCCTGCCATGTGGGAATCAGGCATGCTCAACACCGGTGATCACAAGACCGGATCCAGACCGGATCTATCAGGAGACCAGATCCAGCCAGAAATGTACAGGTTCTCCTGGAAACGAGCTGTTTATCCATATTGAGGGGAAAGATGTTGGTCTACAGCATTATGAGATATAAAAGACTTCTCCCACAGAACGCAACAGAATGACCTCTGAAGGTTAACATCAGAACAATTCAGTGGGCGGCAATTCGGTTAAGAAATCGGACTTATGACTACAAGCTCACCCACACAAGTCCTAGAACTTGCCCACTCACACTCTGCAGGTGTGGTTCATTCTGCTTTACTGACAAAAAAAAACAACAAAATAAGGCAAAAGAAGAGAAATGACCCAGCTATCCAAAAATAAACATGATTCTCAGATGTTACGCAACACAAGGATCCAAGAGAACGCCTTGCTATTGACCACTGGAGAACGGCTCTCTATGGGCAAACACAGTGAAATATAGTATAAATGAACCAGGAAGGAGCAGGCAGGTACTGCGGCAGCAGTGCAGTGTACTCACCGGTGCGGACGGGTTCTTCACAGTCACGCAGGACGTGGTCGCTCGCAGTGCCCCACTCAGGCCGTGGTAGTACTTGAAGCAGACCTTTGTCTCAGCTGCAGAAAAGGAAGAAACACAAATCAAAGGGGTGGGACAAGCATCTGGGTCCTGGAAAGGTTTAGCCCTGTCTGTTTCTGGTTGGAAAAGGCAACACAACTAGACAGGCAGCGACGGGCAGCCAGCGAGTATCAGAGAGTAAACGTCACATTCATTAAGGGGCAGAAGCCTGCTCTACAGGGCAGGACCACACTACTCCAGGGAGACAGGCGCCCACTCTCAGCATTCCAGTGGGCCTGTATGCTCTACAGGGCAGGACCACACTACTCCAGGGAGACAGGCTCCCGCTCTCCACTTTCCAGCCGCCCTGGATGCTCTACAGGGCAGGACCACACTACTCCAGGGAGACAGGCGCCCGCTCTCCACTTTCCAGCCGCCCTGGATGCTCTACAGGGCAGGACCACACTACTCCAGGGAGACAGGCACCCACTCTCCACTTTCTAGACGGCCTGGATGCTCTACAGGGCAGGACCACACTACTCCAGGGAGACAGGCACTCACTCTCCACTTTCCAGCCGGCCTGGATGCTCTACAGGGCAGGACCACACTACTCCAGGGAGTCAGATGCTCGCTCTCCATCCCACGAAGATTCATCTTTAACTATGCCTCCCTTGGTCTGGCATGTCTCTCGCACACTTACACTCCACAAAGTACGAGCTGGCTTCGATCTTCCACACGATCTGGCCCTTGTGGGAGCCGTTCACACCGCGGTTCTTGTAGTCAAGGAAGTTCTCGGACAGGACCTCGTCTGCAAACGAGAGAAGACCGGAGACCACTCAGCACCTAGAGCTTCCCGAACGCACCTTAAGGGAAATAGCTGTTAGCAACAGGTTTATGATGCTTTTCCATGAGCCGTACCTGAGCCGTAAGACAGAGAGACTAGTTACAGTGCGGTTCCAGCTCGGTCTGGTTTTCCACTGCAGAAGAGCCGGCTCGGTAAAGGCGACTGACAGCGACGTAAAACCGAGGAGATGCTTATTTACTGTTCAAGCGATGTACATGATTTACTATGTTACAGTTTCCACTAGCAAATCTGTGAGAATCCCCGTCTCATGTTAGCATCAAATGTTAGCGAAATTAGCATCTGTTTGCGTAAATTTGCATTACGAATTCATTTTGTTCAGCTGTCATATAGTAGTTGGAAATTTTCAAGTTTCGAGTTATCAGGAATGCATCATTAAATCGCAAGGTGCAATACTACTAATAACGAATGATACAGAATTTGCTGTTGGTGGAAAAGTACCATAGTGTTGTTTGACTTTGCTCATCTTCTGACATTTATTCTAATTTCTAAATGTCTTTTTTTACCATCTAAATGCATGTGTTGTTCTACTGTAAACCTACCTACTGTAAGTCTGCCTACTTACCTACCAACCTACCTACCTATCTACTTCTTGGGTACCCTAGTAAAATACTACTGGATAACTCGCTAATAAAACATCCTCCAAATGTGTTACCCATGGCAATTTCTCACACATTTCTCTCCATGTGTTGTTGAGGATCAGACTGACATCATGCAGATTTTCCATGGAAATGTGTTGATATACATGGCAGGCTTTGGGATCTTGGCCTATCTGCCGGCTTCCCCAACTGGCGTCGCAGTGCTCACCGATGAGGTACATGCCCCGGCTTCCCTGACTGGCCTCGCAGTGCTCACCGATGAGGTACATGCCCCGGCTTCCCTGACTGGCGTCACAGTGCTCACCGATGAGGTACATGCCCCGGCTTCCCTGACTGGCGTCACAGTGCTCACCGATGAGGTACATGCCGATCCAGTCCCCGGCATCCACCTCCTCCTTGATGTCCCACCAGAGGACGATGTCCTGCGACTGGCCGATGGCGTAGAAGGAGCTGCTGACGGCCAGTGTGGAGCGGCTGTGGCAGGTGAGTAAGTCCGTGTCGCTGGTGGATCGCTGTGCGGGGGTCGCCTCAGGGCCGCCATCAGGCAGCGCCATCTGCTGGAACTGCTCGGGATTGTAGCTGTGCCGCGCCTGGTCCTTGCAGCGACGGCGACCGTGGGAGTTCCGCGAGGGGGAGGCCATGGCCGCCAGCCCGAGGAAGCGGTTCTGGTACAAGTTCTGGTGGGGGTGTGGGGGAGAGAGAGCAGAGAAAACGGTATGCACAGTGGAGGCGGAAGAAGCTGGTGGAAGGGGCTCCAGTAGATAGCAGACGTTGATGACAATGAGCATGGGTGCATTCCTCATGCACTGTGTGATGGGGGATGTGGACTCCGCTTACAGGCGGAACAGCCGGTCGGAAATGTACAGCAAGACACGTCCTGATGATCAGCTCAAGGGAAATTAATTTGCCATGTGGTTATTAGCATTTTGTGAAACTAACAGAACAGCTCAAAGAAGGTAATAATGTTGGCTGATTATATGGAAGTACCATTGGGTTCCATGCCTACACTGTGAAAAAAAGCCTGTGATGATTTAAGTCTTTGGACATGCACTTCATGGGCAAACAGTTATTCGTTACACAAATTGGAGAAGGCCCCGCCCTTCTGCGAGATCAGCCAATCATGCGATATCCCTCCAAGTCAGCTCTGCGCCACGCGATTGGCTGTACAAGTGGGTTTCCGGGCAACGCACGGCACTGTCGGATTCTGTGGCACTGCGTAAACACACGGCAGTCAAGGTGAACGGAACGGTGTAGTCTCTGGAGAGTGTAGACGTGAGCCTCGGCACAGAGCGAGGCAGGGGCCTCGCAGAAAGACGGCACAAGTGTCAATAGTGTTGGGTAAGAGTGTGAGTGTGGGAGGCTGAGGAACGGTGCCTCACGGCTGCTGAATGGATATTAATAGTAACTTGACATAGTAAGAGAAAAGGTACAATAAATCCCCACTAATGAATGCAGCAGCTTCTTACGTAATGCAGACCAGCATTCATGCCCACAGCATATCTGACGAAAAATACCTAGTACTAGTGAGGTGCTCATTCTCACTATGGGATGCACATGGAATCGGCGCCAATGTCCAGTTTGTCGATGGATCTAATTTGTGCTTTTTTAAACCAAATGGTCATTATACCAGAGAGAAACATGAACTAATATTCATGCCCGAGTACTGCAGCCTGCTACCCAGAGCAACGTGCACTTAAGCTAAACACTTTCCTCGCTGTGATGTTTGGTCACATAAAGGGACTCCACTGTCCTTCTCAGCCTTCTCAAGGACCTCCTGCTTACTCTCCGAGGTCCCAGAAGCTCAGGCTAGACCTGAGAGCTCACTGACCTTGCTGCCACCGGAGGCTCCCTGTCGGCACCCCCACAACCCCGTAGACCTCCCACCATTCCAGCTCAGCCCCTCTCTGTCTGCACCCCCACAACCCCGTAGACCTCCCACCCTTCCAGCTCAGCCCCTCTCTGTCTGCACCCCCACAACCCCGTAGACCTTCCACTATTCCAGTTCAGCCCCTCTCTGTCTGCACCCCCACCACCCCGTAGACCTTCCACCATTCCAGTTCAGCCCCTCTCTGTTCTGTGCTAATTCTGCCAGCCGAACCAGCATCCCATAAACCTCCCAGGTGGTCTCCTGGGAGACGGAAAGCAGCTCTGTTTCCTCGAGGATAGACAAGCTGTGTCGACACGCGTATATATTTACTTGAACTCCCATACTGTACAACGAATAGCTTGCTGGAATGCCTTGTGCCCAGCATGTGAGAGGAAATCATGTTTCTCCTGTTTCTGCACCATCAGACATAAACCTAAAATATCCCTTATCCTCAGGTACCTACAGAATTCATCAGATTCCCCCAAACACTAAACAGCCCTAAGAGAATCACAGACATGGGACGGTAACTATGACGATGACCATGACCGTAAAGATGAAAATGTGGAACAGAACAACACTCACGATGCTCAGGGCACATTCTGTAACAATGACCCTGTCTGCAGGTTACTCTGTTATACGGTGCACATACTTCAGAGAAACAAGAATTGCGGTGTTCTATATGTGATGTTCAAGCTATTCGCAGGAGAATACATTTACTCATTTCTAGTAAAATCACTTTAGTACAAAAAATATCAAGTAATACATGACCAAAATTATGTATTCATAAAAAATTTGATATACTTATCTACTAAAGGTACAATAATTTCAGGAAAAGACAGTATCTTGTCAGGTAAGCATACAGTGTGTGTGTATATATGTGTCTATATATATATATATATATATATATATATATATATATATGATGGAGATATATAAATCTCTCTGTAACACTCTGAGTGCGTCCTGGGCTTTGCTCATCGATCTGCTCATCATCCTGCTTTGCAGTGCAGATGCTGAGGAAGGTCTCCTCCAACTGCTGGAGACACATGCAGTCAGCAGCACAAACCTCGATGTCCCTCCAGGTTCACACCTGACTTGTAAACCGGGCGGCCCAGTCACCCTATTGGCTAGTTTCACGGCATACCCATCACTGACTCCGATCACCATGCCACAGACACGGAACGTTTGGCCAATCAGTTTGCTCCAAACAGAATTGCTGCAGTCTCCTTTTCCATTGTGATGCTACTCTAGTGCCACTGACAATGACATTCACAGATCTATCCCTAAACAGTCATGTCAACAAACTGTCTTAACAAGAAATAGAGGGAAAGCAATCAGTAGATAATACATTTCCTTTTACCCAGGACTATATTTACCCTAAAATATGAACAATTTAAACTTCAACAGCCCTTAAGCCATGTGATATGGAAAAGTTGTATTTTAATGACTCAGTATCAGAGTCATCTCAATGTTTCTGAATGACAACATAAAGTAAACAGTGTTTCAGGGTTAGGATATTTCACTTACAGACAACAGCACCCTAAATCCTATCAAACTTGGCAACTCTAAAAACATGAGTCCACTTCTTTTCCAAAAACTCTTACCAGAATATTGGTATTTTATATGGTTGTATCAAGTTCTGCAACAAAGACAATATTCTCTTGAATGGCAAATGCTCATTCTTTTTTCATTCAGGTCACTGCCTGAACAGCCATTTACGATAGGGAGGTCACTGCCTGAACAGCCGTTTACGATAGGGAGGTTACTGCCTGAACAGCCATTTACGATAGGGAGGTCACTGCCTGAACAGCCGTTTATGATAGGGAGGTCACTGCCTGAACAGCCGTTTACGATAGGGAGGTCATTGCCTGAACAGCCATTTACAATAGGGAGGTCACTGCCTGAACAGCCGTTTACGATAGGGAGGTCACTGCCTGAACAGCCGTTTATGATAGGGAGGTTACTGCCTGAACAGCCATTCATGATAGGGAGGTCACTGCCTGAACAGCCGTTTACGATAGGGAGGTCACTGCCTGAACAGCCGTTTACGATAGGGAAGTCACTGCCTGAACAGCCGTTTACAATTTTTTTACTTTAGTATGGGGTATGACGTTCAATATTCTGCTCCCCTCATCCTGTCTGCCCTGTGGCACTGCAGCAGTGCCCTTTGAACAAATCCCTCTGATATATAAGCACCGCGACTCAGTCTGGGGACATGCTCTCAGCACTGCGCTCATGCTCGCTGTCGATTCCCGCAAATCAACTCCAGCAGACCCCGAGTCTTCAGTTTCAGGTCCGTGTTGGAGTGGGGGGGTAGAGGGGTCAAAGGTGAGAAATATGAACAGAGACTGAAGGTACGACGAGTGAACAGCAGAGCAGCAGAAAAGGGGACAGTTAGGAGAGGGCGGGTCGCCGCGGGCAGCAGGGCGATGCAGCTGAGCTCCAGAACATTCCATTATGAATGGCTCTGAAGCTCGGATGGGATGGGATGGGTGATTGAGGTGTACAGAAGAAGGACACTGACCTTAACACTACAGAGGTGCAGCAGCATTATGACCGGCCAACTGAAAGCACATCAATTCCTAAGGAAGAGTTCATGAAGTTACTCCAACAAAGCTGAGAGTTTAACAAGACAGCAGGCTTTGTTTTTTTCTTGGGGGAGCGCTTGCATTGCATCCAGTGTTAATGCGCGTGCAATTCTTGCGTCGTAACATTATTTGCAGCAATAAAGCGGAAAGCACACAGGTAAGTGACCCTTTAAGCCATGCAGTGAGGAGGTTTCATGTGACCTGCGCATCTCTCCGATCATCCTCATCATCCAGGACCCATCTGCAAGCGTAAGGCTTGGCCAGCACAAAGTAAGTCTATCTTCATGACCAGAAGCCATGAAGGCACAATAAACAAACAAATAAATTAATTAAATGGACAAACAGACAGAAGAGAGACAGACAGGGGACATGCACTGTGTGAGAAAAAGAGACCAATCCTGCAAGAGAGTGTTAGACAGGAAAGCAAAACACATGTCTGAGAAGGAAGCGGATGAACGGGGGGCCAAGGGGCAGGAGGGGGTAAACCAGGTTGTGGCAGCGGGGGCCAAGGCAACACACCAAGCTCCGTCTCTGTGCACGCACTTGTAGGTGCAGCGTTACAGAAACCGGTTCATATTTCACCTGGAGGTAACGTTGGAAATGTGGGGGCAGCCAGTCATTTGTGTTCCTGTGTGTGGACCGAGGGCTACAGCCGTGGTGTCTTAGCTGTGAGCTTCATTACACCATCCTAAGCACACAAGTGAGCGTGAACCTGAAATATGGGAACCTCGAACGAGCAGGAAGCAGCTTTACTAGAATGTTCCGTTTGTGCCATGGGCAAAACAGGATAACGGGACAACGGCAAAGTGATCTCGCTGTGTCTGAGTTTCACTAGTGAGAGCCTCAGCCACCTGCGTGAAGAAGTCATAGAAGAAGTCATAGAAGAAGTCATAGAGCGAGACTCGAACAACAAGCTGCTTGTGGTCCAGATCATCAAACATTCATCTCACCTGAGATCCTCACATAGCTAACAAGGACCAGGCAGCGCGGTCGTTCACAGGTCACCTCAGAGCCGATACAGTCTCACGCTAACCATACACTAGAAGACATGGAAAAACCCTGAAGACTTTTTAAACAATAAAGTCGAACACCATCTCAGATCTAAAGAAAATGTGTCATTAGTCACAGAGTATTTTGTCACAGACTATGATCTCGCAAAGGCTGGGGACCTTACAGGGTCACTATTTGCACAACTGTAACTAGATCCCATTTGAAATTATTTCCCATTATGCTCCTGGTGGAAATTTAAAGTAAGAGAAAAACTGTTGGACAATGTAGCAGAAACAAAAGCAGCTTTTGGTCACAGATGCTGTTTGTGTTTGCAATGGTTTGCTGTGATAAAACAGCGAATAAGGGAACACGACCCTGTTTGCACGAACGAGGACAGCAAGCTAAGAGAACCACAGTCTCCTCCGTGTCTATATACCCTATCTGAAATCCTGTACCTGCTACCTGAAATCCAGTACCTGCTTTTCTGCTTCCTGTTTGGTGCTGGAGAGAGCTCAGCTCTTAGATGTTGACAACATTTTTGTCACTATATATATGAACCCAGACTAAAGACCTATGATAATATTAAACAGGGCTGATTTTATTGGAATGTCAGAATTAGAAAAAGACTGACTTAAGACAGTTATCCTAAACACCTTACAGCAAACAGTCGAGATGAGGGGAATTTTGTCATCACTTGAAAAGCTGTTCAGTGTAAGGCTAACAAACCTCAAGAACAGATCCCCAAAACACTCTGCAGTGTATGGGATGCAGGAGGATGCTGGTGGTACCTCGAAGGGGTGCCCGATATCTTTAAGCATCCTCAGACACACGAGACCATGGGATCTTCCTGACCAGGACCGACAAGGTTGCTTGGCAACAAACTAAAATATGCATCCATACTTCCAGTAAAAATATCAAATTTTCTGTTTATTGTATACAAACATAGTCAAACACCACAAAGATTTTTTTTCATACTGTAACAAAACAAATAATAATGAACATTATTCACCACTTTGTTATTAACTTCTGAAAATCTGTGATTCTATGTTTGAGAATTACATCTCAATGGGTATTACACATAAACAGAGAAGTCAAAATATTCTGCTATGTTTGGGTGGACAAAGCGAGAGAGCAGAGTAATGTGGAAGAGTTTCTTCCCCTTTCCCGATCTCTGCTCTTTCCCAAACAGATTTTTCACTGCCTTGATAGGTAATCAGGTTCCAGTTCAGCAGAACAATATGACACTACTACTCCTGCAGGCTGCTGATGGGGCACAACACAGCCAAGCATTTGCTCTGCTAATACAGGTATTTAATATTAAACCCTACTCAACCAGATAATGCGCAGCACATCCACGCCCCACATCGTCCTTATTGGTGAAGGGAAGCCCCCTCCAGACACCTTGATTTTCATGGTGAGGCTGTCTTGAAGTCTCACGTACCGCAGTACATATCGTACTGTCAATTGCTGCATTCATCAGTCTTTTCATAAGCAAAGGCACACCTTTACCCAAAAGTAATATTTTCAACTGCAAGAGGCCTCAGAAATTAAGCATACACCATCTTCTCTAGGATAACCCTTAACCACAAAAACATAGTGACTTTTGTGAACTGTAGAATGACATGAGAAACGTAAATGGGAGGCTACTTAACAAGGGTTCACACAAATAGATGAATCTCTGTATGTATGGTTATGTACAGGCCTGGTTTGATAAACCAACCAAAGTACTAATAAAAATACTTATGCAACCGATTTCAATGGAACCGGGAGCAACACAAGGCTGATAATAACACTGTAAAGTAAAGCGCACAAATTGTGATCAACTCCGAGCATAACACAGCAACAATGGGTCAGCATCAGTCAGGATTTGGCTAAGAAGCTGATATCCAGCGCGCCAGTGTGAATTGCAGAAGTTATGAAAAAGAATACTGACTCTTTGAATAAATTTGATGCATTTACCAATAAAAGCCTTAGAGTATAAGAGTAGGGTAATGAGCATTAGATTATAAGAGTATGATAATGAGCCTTAGAGTATTAGAGTAGGGTAATGATCTTTAGTGTGTAAGAATAGGGTAATGAGCATTGGAGTATAAGAATAGGGTAATGAGCCTTAGTGTGTAAGAACAGGGTAATGAGCCTTAGAATATAAGAGTAGGGTAATGAGCATTAGAATATAAGAGTAGGGTAAGGAGCATTAGAGTATAAGAGTAGGGTAATGAGCATTAGAATATAAGAGTAGGGTAATGAGCATTAGAGTATAAGAGTATGGCACTGAGCATTCGGCTGGCCTGAGAGCACAGAAGCTCTTTAGGTCGCACTGTGACTTCAGACCCCTGCAGCTCTAGGTCCTAGCTTCTGCAGGGGTGTGGTCTTTGGCAGAAACGGGTTTTCCTACCGCAGCTTCCTCCTACAGTCCAAGAGTGCCCAGTTCAGGGGAAACAGATATTCTTCAAGGCCCTTGGGGTGTGTGCAGGTGCCCCATGACTGCTCGGCACCTGTCCACAGGGCACCCTGGCCCCCGGGTCACAGCAATCCTGACTCAAAGCAACCCGGCCCATGAATGGGTTTGCATCAGATGCATGAAAGAAGCACAGGAAAAACACTGCAACAAGAACCAGGGCTGTTTGGAGGAAAAGGGCTGTTATTTCAGACTGCTTAGCTCTTACTGTCCAACTTCAAAATGTACTTCAGAAAAAGTAATTCCATGAATCTGCCATACAGGCAGGGGGTGCCATGCTGTAGCTGGACAAGATAGACGATGAGATATAACTCAACATTCATGTTGTCCTCCTGCTTCTCCTCCTCCTGGGGTAATCATCAGCAGACTCCCACAAGCAGGTATCTAAACTTAGCAAGACATGGCATTTTGCTACATGTACTGCAGAAATCCCACTAGGATATCTGGCATACTGGCATGCCATTTACCTATTTAAACCACAGAACAATGGCAGCATCGTGATGGCTATCTCCTATAAAGTGAGCCTTTAAATATTTATAAAAATTCTCATGTTCTAATGAAGTTCCTTTGACATTTTCTCCATAATGCAGTATATAGTGTTTGTGGGCCATGTCACACTTCAGTGAATCAACACGATCTAGTCTATAATCTTGTCTTATTTTATATATCATTTTCTTTTGCAGCTGCGTGATTGTGCTTTCTTGTTTTGATGCGCTGTGATGGCGCTCTGTTCTGATGGGCGCGAGTCATTAGGTGCTCAGAGAGCTCCAGAATCTTCTACGACACTTCTTCGGTGCTGCCTGCAGGGTTTTGGAGGGCCGTGGTGGACGGGGAGGGAGATCTGAGAAGGCATTCCCCACCCGCCCTTGCATGTTTCAGCTGCAGTGGAGGATCACTGGGAGGATGATGATCTACTGCTGTCCTTCAGAGTACCATGTTTGAGGGACTTTGCAGGAGCATCCAGGAAGTTTATAATCTTACCATGAAAGTTCTCTACACAGACTCTCTGGCAGGGTTGGTGGCTTCCAGGTGGTTGGTTTTTTTGGAGCAAGGCGCTTCCCCCTCGGGCCGTTGGAAGACCCTGTACAGGCTCCTCATAGAGAAGCACACAGGTGATCTGCAGTGAGGGTGGTGCATGGGGCTGTGGCTACAAATGGACATGTGGTGCATATTTAACCTTCTGTGGGGGGTGACTGGCCATTCTGTGGGGGGGGACTGGCCATTCTGTGGCGGGGGACTGACCCTTCTGTGGGGAAGACAAAGCTTAATGCATCTTTCTCGGAGATGTGTGAGGCTTGGGACCTTGTTCCTGCAGCTGAAGGAGTGGTTTGGTGGGTTCGGAGTGGAAAATAAACATAAAAAATCCACAATATATCACAATGTGTCTTACAGCCAAGTCTTGCATTTCTTAGATACCCCAAAAA
>JAODJU010000092.1:1311801-1328072 GCA_026776725.1 Gnathonemus echidnorhynchus
GTGGGGGTGGGGTTAGGTTTTCAGTTTGGATGACTCAGGAGAATAAGCTGAGAGGGGCTGGATTGACGGATCCAAAGTCTGGTGTGGCTGGTGGCAATGAGGCACAGAGTGAGCATGCAAACTCTTCGCTGACCCCTGTACTGCAGGATTTCTCGACTGTATGGGTCACGGTGGGATGTGAACTTGGTGATGATCATGGCCTTGTGGTAAAATTGCGACAATGCATGGCATTTCTGGCTTTTCTGGATGTGTGATTTTTTTTTGTGAATTTCATGTCGTATGTGCTTTTGTGAAAAGGGATTTTAAATGTTTCTCTCTCTCTCTCTCTCTATCCCTCTCTCTCTCTCTCTCCCTCTCTCTGCTCAGAGCATACTGCGCTCTCCTGTTTAATGCTCAGCTGCAATGCATACGGCTGCTTTCTTAATTAAACATGGCCGTAAACAGGGAGGCTTTTGATGCTTCCCGCCAGTCGACAGTGTAGTAATTTTCAGCACCGTTTTATTTACTCTGCCTGCTTCTGCACTTGCACAGAAATGCTGGCTGGAAATGGCCCGTTTCATCTGCCAAATGGATTACGTCCTGTTTCACCGGAACATTCCTTAGGCTTTCAGTTTATCGATCAGTGTTCATTTCACATTTCAGAGGAATGTCCAAAATATTTTGTCATGCATATCTCACTCAAAACCATACAACATTTACGTATACAAAGTCTCCTTTCCATGTTCTCTCCATCTGACGGAAATAAGGCAAAACCTTTTTAGTCTTTGTAAACACTATATTTGACTTGTCCAAATTAAATCTCACTGTAAAAGCAGCATCACTACATAACAAATTACTAAATAAAACTTAAAGGAATTTGCAATGAAAGGGAATGATTTAATTGACCATTCACAGCAATAAATGAGAGGTTACAATCAAAGGTTACATTCTTGTCACCAGAAGCACATTTTCAGATCTCTGTTCCAGACCCTGGTCTCCAAAACCACTAAGCCCAACAATCTCTAGACCAGGGCTCTCCAATTCCGGTCCTTGAGGTCCAGAACCAACACAGATTTCCCTGTTCAAACACATATAAATCAGCTAATTATCAGGTTTAGTAGGTGTGTCTGAGCAGTGAACTCTGCAAACTGTGTTGCAAACTGGCCCCACAGGACCGGAAGTGGGGATCCCTGCTCTAGACCCATTTCAGGTCATGTATCCAAGCAGAACCATCCATTCAGTCACTAAGCACATTGCAGTGCTGCTGATCACTAAGTCAACCGACCTTCTCATGTTTGAACTGGTTTTTGCCAGAATGGATGAAAGCACACAACAAGTATGTTATTAGATAACTGCGTCAGTGAGTATGGATGTTAATGGTTATTCTTTGCTTACCTATAAAAGACAGCTATGTACTGAGATTTATAAGTATATTATCAGCCAGAGTCTGCAAACATACTGCTTAGACTAGAGTAATGAGTAATGGCATTTACATATTTACTGGTATACAAGGAGTATCAGTGCATACCAATACTGCTGTCTCCTGCGGTCTGCTGCGTATTCAGCCAGCAGCAGCTCTGCCTCCGGACGTCCTGCTCCTCAGCTGCAATCGATAAACAGCCGGTCACTCTTCCAGTGAGACCCGCGCCCATGACACGGTCACTGCCAACACGGAGCTCCTCACTCTACCACAGTTGTCAGTTTGGCCGCCCACAACTGGGGGCCTCCTGAGCCAGTCACAGCCAAAACGTTTCCCGGAAACAAAGCAGGCCCCCATATGTGGCACAAGGGAAAAAAAACGCAAAGAAATCATCGTTCCTCTGCTAAAAGGCTCTGCGTGTCCAACATCCCTCTGAAAGCGGGTGTGATCATCTTATGGTATAACTGGTTAAACTCCACAGAGTTCCAAATACACTTTAAAATACCCCTTATTATGTTAATCAGTCCATTACAACAAAACACAAACATTTACCAGATTTCTCAGTATGATATGAAACCTATACAACAAACCAGAAGGCTTTTGAAGTAAGACTGTATTGCGTACAGTAGTTCATATATTTCAATTCCAGGACTGGAAGCGGGACCTTGACAGTAACACACGCGAAGGGCTTATTGCAAGAAGTCTTATCGGCAAAGGCCTACCTTTTCTGCAAAGGCCTGCGTTTTAAGCAAAGGCCCACCTTTAGTTCCACAGAACTGCAGCTTTCAAACAGGACCAAAGATGTAATGTGAAGTCAGTTAAGCAGGACTTAACTTCTGCTCTAGGCTGGAAAACACCCTCAGGCCAGCACTGGAAATGTCAGAGCGTGAAGACAGTAATGATTTCAGGTCCGGTTTCAAGGGGAAATGTAATACCAAAGGACTCTGCATATAAAGCCAGTGAGCATCCATCTGAGGAGATGAATGATTTATTAGCAAATTCCAGGGCAGCGATGACGGAAGCACACACGTTATGACCTGGAGGTACTGTACTCCTGACATCAGAACCAGCTGGTAAATATCCAGACTGACGGCACAGAGGGCATGCACTTCATGATGTGCTGGTGAAAAAGTGCGGTGATGGGGCTGACTGGTGAACAACCATTACCTACACATGCATGTAACCTTCACTGATAATTACAGCAACAAAAAACATACTGATACCCTTTCCATCCAGAACCTATTTACCTATATAATTTCATAATTAGGAATGCATGTAGCTAATTAACCGGGTCAGCCAGAGCCAGCATCCCTGCGGAAGCATCAGGAAGGACTCCATGGACAGTGAGAGCCCCCCCATATTCATCATGAGCAGAACACCCCACCTTTTAGCAGACAATCATCGATTTACATTACAATAGGGACGTGAATCGTGTGGAACCTGCAGTGCTGGGCTGATTCTTAAAAAGCTTGCCAAACCACACTCTACTTTAAGAGTGTACAAAATATTTTTTTGTAATTATAGATCCTGTGTAGATTTACAGTCATTGTACATCATGTATCACCCTGACCCATAACTAACCTTTACTATGTATTCAGGTGACTTGATACTTCCTACTGGGCCAGAGTCATGAAGAAGCACCACTTGAAAGACCGTTTGGAGAACACTCATAAAAACTGAATTTTCATAACAAAAGCATTTTTTAATTATGCATACTACATGTAAGATGTAGAAATTAAAAATACAGAATAAGCGATTAACTGTTGAGTTGTTCTTAGTGCAATTAATAAAGTGGTAATCATCAAACACCCAAAAAGCCAGCCAAAGTATCTATACATTAAGTGTATATCATGCTTTTTCGTCCCCATTTTTCGTACTTCCAGTGACATCTGCAGCCATGACTGACACACAGCACGCTAGAAAGCAGTGACTGCGCGAGCCAAGCCGCACTGGCTTTTCACCCTGCGGGTTCGGCGTCTTCACGCAGTGCATGCTGGGTATCCATAGTGTCAGGTTTTGAAATGCCATTCAGATGCTTATTCTGCATGTTTAACACTGAAAACCTTCATTTAAAAAGCCTGGTCAATCCTGGCACCTAAAGAGACTTATTTTGTAGACATTTCCAGGACTGTTTTCAGCGACGGAATCATTTATATTATACATTATTTTCTTGTATAGTTTATGTAATTACACATATAGGTTTACCTCTAAATATTCAGTTGGCTTACATTTTAGATTAAATCCTTTATTCGCAATAATTTAATAAGTACTATACAATATCCATATTACCGTAATATGTAAAACTGGACTCTACTGCTCATCAGTACACTTCCATATATAACACTTTTATGATAAAGTAACAATAACCGGGAAGAGCATGGAGTATTTTCCGAACATCCGCAAACTCCAACCCACCTTGCATAGGAAGGTGTGTGAACCGGCCGGGGGTGGGTTACATGCTGCCCGCTGTCCCCCACAAAGCCGCTGAGCTACTTGGGGCTACACCGAATGGAGAGACCGCTCCACTGCGGGGGGGACCTGACAAAGGGGGGAGAGCTGGGTGAGAGTGCAGCGGCGTGAAGGGCCGCCCGCGGCGGAACAGGCATGGTGCAGTACGGCGGCGCGAGGCGAGCAGCAAAGCGTTAAACGTCACGGCATCAGCGCGAGGCGCCGCGTACGACCGCGAGAGGATGCGCGCCGTGCAGCCCGTGTGTACTCCAAAATGCACAATACTAAAATTATTATAATAATTGTTATTATTACTAAAAATCTTTAGCTCATAATTAATGTTTAGTTGCATGCTTGCCTGCAAAGACAGGATCCGGTACGGTGATTACGATGCATTTTCTATAAGGCAGCAAGCGAGAGGCCATTACTGTAAGTAGATTATATATCTATCGACAACACAAAGAAATATGTAGGCTTTATTTCGGGTTAAAAGCAGTACGACAAATCGTAAATAAGTGCTGATATGGAGGATAATTGATATGTATCGTTCGGCGCTTAGATATTTAATTAAGGAGGAAAACATGCTTAGGTCTGTTTGCCGCAGCATACCGATGTGCTGCCGCCGCAGGATCGCCGCAGATCCGCTGCCGGCTCGGGCAGTGTGTCTCTCTGCACGATGCACAACATCGACAAAGACAGCTTACCTGGGATAACACCACCTGTCTGTGAATCATACTCCTCTGCCAAGCGTTAGAATCCAAACATGACTGACATACTTCACTCTAGTCATGAAGCCCATCTTCGCCGTACAATACGTACAATATCCAGGTAAAGGGAGGAGGGGACAGCGGGATCCTGGCCGTCTATTCAGAGAAATACTACATCAGGATGGCAATCCCTCAGCCTCCCTGTTGGTACCATGCAGATGCAGCCAATGGAGCGCCTGTTCTTGTGTGCGTCGCCGTCTTTCCTCCTCCTCCGCACCGCCGCCAATCACGTCCCTTTCGGTGCCGGGTAGGAGCGCGAGTGTGGGGCCGTGATGGAGGCATGAGGAGGTCCCCTCGCTCCGCTCCCCGCACCTCTCGCCTTTGATCGCCTCCTTAAACTGCCTTTTACTAAACATGAAGTAGCAGCCCCACCGATTTATGGTTTGTTCTTGTTCTTATGGTTTTTGGGAGTTTGATTAATGTTAATATTAACATAACACAATAATTAACATAATCCGGATAATTCTAATTTTTAATTATATAGCTATAATATAAATGTGTAACTTTGTTATACAAGAACAGTAATCTTCACTTTTCGATGCAGTAGAGAATTTTACCTGCAATAAGAATTGCGGGGAAATGCAATGAAACAGGTTTGCCGAAATCTGATGTGATCGTGTGAAAATGATCGGATGTGTGACAATGAATGACGTTATCATCATCGTCGCCGTCATCATCATCTTCATCATCACAATTTCCAATACAGCGTTAATTTATGGTTCTAGCGCATTAAAAATGACACGTGATCGCCCCGGAAATCGACTTTCGGTGTATCCGTCCAGGACGCTCTATTCCAGGATATTAACATATACTTAAATGACAGTACTTAGGAGCGTCATTAGCCACAGGGTACTTCCTCATGTAAGCTTTTCTGTTTTATACTCTTTGCTCCATCTTGCAAATGCGTGTGATGCTGGACGAAAATCTGCTCATACAATGAGTCGTTTGCAGGACGCTAATTAGAATGTCCCTCACGTTCGTGATCATATGCCGTACTGTACATGGCATGTAAAAAACTGAAATCCATATTAGAACTTCACGTGACCCCTGAAATTATTGAACAGTTACATAATGTAATCAAAAACAAAATAGGTTATATCTCTATATATGAGACATCACACGAGATGAGGATAATTTTATGAAATATGACTATGGGAAGTATTTCTATTTTGCACAGGAAACTTAAAATGTTAACATACGCTGTGTTATTGACAAATGTGTCTCTCGTACTAAACAGTAAGATGTGTATATTAATAGCAGCAAAAACAGCACATCCGAGGATTTCCACTGAGCCCGCCCCCCCAAAGATCTGTCTGTTTTCACCTCTCAACTCTCTGGGCATCCAAAAGAGACCACAGCGGTGACAGAGGGAACACGAACATGATGAATAAGGTCCTTTCGAAGATATCATTTGCTAGTCAGACGTCAGCGATCCCATAGTCTCCTTTCCGTTAGGTATCATATGGATGACGCCAAGTAACCTAAACGAAACTGAGACAGAGTAATGACAATTATGCACACAAAAGCTCAGATGAATCGGATTCCTGTTATTGAAACATTGTTACTTAAAACCGTCTCATCTAGAACTGGATAGTTTGCTTTTTTCTTTTAGGTTTTAAGATCCCCAACGTTCCAGATCACTGCTGATGGGAGCGACGATCGACGACAATGGCGACAATTATACTGTTATTATTAGTAGGTGTAGTACCTAAAATAGCCTAAAACTAAAGTGACAACATAAATGTAGGTCACTCTAGGAAGATTAGAAATGGTTTGTGAAAAGTACATAGCCTTTCCAGAAAAACCAGTCTTTAGTCTTTACAGCAAGCCAGCTTTGACTGAATAAAATCACCGCACCGATTTAGTAGACAAACTTGCTGTTTTTTTGCCTCAGTGGTACAGGAAGAGCCACAGGTAGCTTACTGGCAGCCAAATACTGGGATGTCTGCTGGAGGAACAGGTGACAGAGGATTTCAGCTTCCAAGGAGGCTCGTCCAGCTTCCGACTGAGACCTCTGACAAGGGCTCCAAATATGGGACTAATAATCTGTCCTTCTAACCATGTATGCTAGTCAGGGTGGGGAGCATGCACTGATGCAGCGCACTGCCACACCCACCACATGGCAAAACTCCTTGGGATCCCGCCTGGCGACCCCCCCAGGCAGCCCAAGCGGCCCAGTCCCACCCTCCAGAAATGGCCATCTGCCACAGCTGGGTATCATGTGGGCTTCCCCTCGGCCTGGTCCAGCCGCTTGGGACTTCCTCAATGAGGATCCTGTGAGTCGGATCACCATCAGGGAAATGAGCCACATGGCCGTCGTGCCGTAACTGACGCTCCCTCACAATGCAGGTAATGTGCCTCATTCGGGACTCCCTCACAATGCAGGTAATGTGCCCCATTCGGGACTCCCTCACAATGCAGGTAATGTGCCTCATTCGGGACTCCCTCACCATGCAGGTAATGTGCCTCATTCGGGACTCCCTCACCATGCAGGTAATGTGCCTCATTCGGGACTCCTCTAGCAACCGCTCATTCCACACTAAGTCAAACCAGCGGTACCCAAGGATTCTCAGAAGAGACACAGTACCGAAAGAGTCCAGTCTTTGTCTTGGCCCCCTGGATAGTGTCCATGTCTCAAAGCCATACAGCAAGCCAGGGTGGCACCAGGACTCAAGACTTGGACCTTTGTCCTCTTGCAAAGATATCAGGAGCGCCACACACCCCTTTCCAGCGACCTCATGACCCCCCATGCTCTCCCAATCCGTCTGCTGACTTCATAGGAAGAGTCACCAGACACATGAATGTCGCTGCCGAGGTAGGTAAATCTCTCGACAAGGTCGACATTCTCCCCCGCAGACAGACACACTGCTGATGGCTGCACCCAAGAAGTCATTAAAGGCTTGGATCTTAGTTTTTATCCAGGACACTCAGACTCCTCTCTCAGTCTCTTAAGAACCCCGATAGGAGCCTCCATCGACTCAACAAAGATCACAGCATCGTCGGCAAAGTCAAAATCAGTAAAACTGGACCAAACAGTACCAGTGTACAGGCCGGCTATGATGTCCTGCAACCTCAGGGGGATCCCGCGAAGTCTCAGGATGTCCCAAGGGGCGACTCGATCAACTGAGTCAAACGCTTTACAAAAATCAACAAAGACTGCAAAGAACCTCTGCCGATATTCGTGTTTACCTGTGATTTTAAATGCCCACTTCTCCCGGAAGAGGAGATGTCATGGGGATCCATTACCAGAAACGCTATAGGTGGCTCAAAAATATCACAAGTGATACCATGCAAATCCGATAGTGCCTGGACATATAATCAATGGGAACATCTTTGGGACAGTCACAGCCATCTGAAGGACAGAGTCCAAAACAGGGGATGTGGGTAGAGGCTTTTAAAGCTGTTTCATATGTAAATAAAATTTGGGTAAATGACTAAAAAAAACTATTCCTCACATTTCCTAAGAACTTTTAATACCTAATATATATTTTCATTTTTCACCAGCCTCTGATTTTAGTTCCCCAAATCATGAATTAAAATACTGAAAAACAACCTGTTTAAATATAACAATCGATTTCAACATTATGATTACATACAGGTTTGTGGGTATAATGCAAATGAGATATGCAGTGTTTTCCATTCTTAATGTAACTTTTTTAAATCCCCGTATTTGTCCGGCACTGCCATCTGCTTTTCAAACCACCAAACTACACCCTGAAGGTAATTCACCAGGTTTACGCATTTTCTAAGTTGCTTTGGTACATTTTCTCTAATCATCCTTAACTTTTGCAAAACAGTAAGTGCACTTTTCAAAAGAATTCATACAAACAGCACCACAAGATGGAACGATTACGTGCAAAAGCCAATAACTTTCACAAAATCTTTAGTTTATCCCTCAAAAATAAATATTTATGTCAGTGAACTTGTCAGTGCCACCAGAATGACAAGTCCTTGTGTCATCATTCACAAACATGATGGTCAAAATGCTCAGCCACTTTGTCAATAGAACAGTGCTCTCTGTAGGCATTATCATTCATAAACACGATGGTCAAAATGCTCAGCCACTTTGTCAATAGAACAGTGCTCTCTGTAGACATTTTCCCATGGAGACTAGAGCTAAGGTTCTGATCACAATGAGGGAAAATGTACAAAGTTGTACTTTTTCTGTATGAAATATCAATTTCAACCGTACACACTGTAAATAAGCATACATTTGCATGTGTGCTACAGTATATGTCCGGTATGTAGCTGTATAAAGTAAATTTACTGTATACTATAAAGTGCAAGTGGAATACTGTAACATGAAGCATTGCAGTAAGTGTACAGTATTACAGTACAGTGCTGAGAGTTGGATTACATACCTGTTGTCTGTATGAAACCTTTAAATAATTGACACGGTTGTTCCCCCAACATTCAGCTGCACCCTTTGACCAGCCTCGGCCATGATTGAGGAAATGATCCACAATTGTGGCCCTTATTTCATCAGGAACGTGCTCCTCTTCTATCTCTTTCTCTGTTTTGCCTCCCTGCCCTTCCACCACGCAGCCTTACTCCTCATCTTCTCACTGACTGTTGATCCTGTTGATTTCCTTGTTCTTCCATTGTCAAATTGTAACATTGTGTTGTGCTCTGTCAATATATTCTTGCCAAATGAAGGTTCATGAGATGCACCTCTGAGCTCTTTTAGAGAACTGGTTGATCACCGGTTGATCTAATGCTTTAAACATTTTTATTAAAGGAGAGGACCTGACCATCCACCTTACTGACAGCTTAAATAAATGACAGACCATATTCTTTTTAAACTCTACTTTTATTTGTTAAGGACAATTACTTCACTTTTCCATGTATATTTTGGGTCGTGCATTAGGTGAGGTGATGTAAATTTCGTCAACAGGGGTTTGCACCAGAGGTGGCAGTGTGTGTGCTGGTGGCAGCTGGTGGTAGTGTGTGTGCTTGGGGGGTGGTACGTAATTTTGTTGAAAGGCTTTCAAAAGACCATGGTATGCCGTACTAGCTTAATACCATCCAAGCCTTGGCTAGCAACTTTAGAACTGTTCATAAAAAGTTTACCAGTTTCACCAGAGTGCTTGTATCTGTGTTTGTAAGAATACATCTGCCCTCTGCTGGCCTGGTGGAGTATCACTGCTGCATGCACTGACCACAACCACCTGCATCCGTGGCCAAACATAGCATGAACACAAGCCGCTGTGCGCATGATCGTTCCCGACCCAAAAGCACCTGCGGAACAGTGAAGTATGAACCAGGCTTAAGGGCTAGAGGACATCATTTCTTGAGCCAGGACTCCAAAGGACATGAGGACATCCACACAATCTCCACAATCTTCCTAGAGCTTTTGTAATCTGTTTGTGAGGAAATGACACAGAGTTGTTATAACATTGTATGAGGACTGAACTACACACAGAACTTGGCTGTCAGTGGTGGCAATGAAATGTTACCATGGCGTCTCCCTGTACTGGGTGCACGGATGTCCTTTGTCATCACAAAAAAAAACAGAAATTGTTTAGAATGATGACAGAGTAAAAGTTCATGGTGGTGCCAATTACCTTATAATAATTGATAGTTACCCTTTTGTGGGCTATGCGATGTCTGCCAAGGATTATGGCACAAGCTCAGCTAAGATGCTTCATTCCTCAGATGATGAGTGTCTGTGGAAGGAAAGTAGTATTCATCTGGAGTATTTATCAATTTGACACTGAATTAGAGTAATATTATGGCATGCTATCAATAACTGGCCAAGACAAGTTCACTATACACACAAGCCTGCAAGAAACTAAAAACCGATGCTTTAAAGGGACAGAAAAGTTAATGTGCTCACTGAGAAATGCTGGGGAAACGCTGCTTTCATCCTGCAACACAGGACTCAGTCATCAGGCAGTAGACACTGGCAGGCACTGCAGCACCCGCGGGTCTAAATGTACCCCACTCATATCGTTACTGTAGCCTCTTGTACGTTCTTTGCTGACAAAGCCACTCAGAGAGTCGGTATTACCTGACAGTGGTCCTGGTGACGTTACATCTGCTGGGTTTCACTTGAGTACAGCAGCTGAAAGAGACGGCCATCCTGACAGATGCATTCTGATATATTAGCATTTAGATTTATTAACATTTTAGCCTGGTGAAGGAAAATATTACTTATGAACTGGTTTTTGTCTAGTCTTGGGCGTACAGCCTTCTGTCCCGTGAACCTCTTGTCACTTTTCACTAATTTTTAGTGATTCGTGATGACACACCACAGTGCAACAATAATACAACAAAACCCGTCCTGTGTATTTAACTCATGTGACATAGCAGGGGACAATGAATTCAGCACTCAGGGAGCAGTGCCTTGCTCAGGTAAGGCTCAGCGGTACCTTGCTGGTCAGAGATTCAAACCAGCAATCTTTCAATTGCAAGTGTGTTTCCTTATCCATTAGGTCGCCACATGAGATGCTGCTATTTTATTTTATATTATTGTAACCCTATGTCTATGCAACAACACAGCAGACTAAGAATAAAAACAACCGAGCAACTTGAAATAGTTACGTTATAGCCATCGTGGTGTTATGTGGGATAGAAAAAGGGAGACAATGATCAATGAGAAGCACACAAATGGCCAGTGTAGATTCCATTGGGGTTATTTTCCAGCAGCAAAATCCATGGCAAGAATGACGGCCGACTGAAATCGCAAGGAAGGAGGAAGTAAATGTTAAAGTAAAAGCAACGCAAACAGTCTGTGGTAGTCTGCCCTGACATTACACTTTTGCTCACTGGGGGGCACTGTTGTCTTTATTCTTAAAGTTTTTTTTCTCTTAATGCCTTGTTAAATGGAAATGCTAAAATAGCCCTCTCCCAACTATTCTGTTGGATTCAAAGGTAGATACAGAAAGCCTTGTCTAACTATATATAGTTAAAGTTGTGTGAGTACTTTAAAGTAACATCAGCTCATAGAATTGGTGAGTTTAGTTAAATATCAGTATGAAAAAATGCCACAATCTAAGTACATTGAGACCAGCCAGAAGGGCGGAAAGGTGGAATCTCGAAACAAACCACATCACCATTGCCGTCTCCTGCTCTCACATGGACTCCAAGGGCAGCAATGCAGCAAATGCACATGTAGGTAAAGGAACTTTTAGAAACCAAATGAAAGGAGACGGGTTCTTGTCAGCGTGCCGCGGTAGATGGCGGGTCTGTGTGAGGATTAACGACAGCTACATGCTATCGGTGTGTTTCATCTGCACCCCCTTCTGTAGGGCTCCTCAATCAGCCCCCCAGTTAATGTCACGGCCAGGACGACGTGCTTATTGCTCCACATGCCAGACAGTCACATTTTAATTAGACCTCAAGCCCTCTAGAGACAACAGCTTATATTTTTTTTCCAAGCTCTCAACTTAACGTTTTTTTTTTTTAACGTCAGATTCATAGAGGTACATGAGATCTGACACCAGAAGATTGTGAGATGATTGTTTTTTGTCATTTTATTCGGGTTACAGGGGAAAATAGTAAAAATTGTCGGCTGTGTAGTTTGTTTTGCAGGCGCGCATTGTGATATGAAAAGGTTCACGAAGAATGGCTACCGTACGTAAAGAGCAATCGCGAAGGCGCACTGCCGTGTAACGAGCTTCACATCTGCTACGTGTCCTTTAGCAGCAAATCACAGAGCAGCCTTAGCTTTTCAGATCAGCTTAGGCTGCTCACTAGAGCAGAAATTAAACACTTGTGAAGAGGATTTCAGGCATTTCGTGGTGACAATCTATTATGTCCAGGCACACACTGTCAGCACTGCGAGTCTCAGGTCCCTGAAAAATGACCCCAGGAAAGTTACATGTCTGAAGACTAGCAGCTGCACAGCTCAGGTAATTGATACCAGGAACAGGGCCAAAGTGAGTGAAGGTTCGTTTACTCCAAACTCGAGTGTGGAGTTTAAAGCCATCAATAGCCAACCTGCCGGCAGCCTGGGAATTATTTGCTATCTCCCCTCCACCAGACGCAGAACTTGCTCCTCATCAGAACAGCAAGGGCTCGCATCCCTTTTGTTTTTTATTGTCATCAGAATTCACCAGCTGGGACCCCAAGTGGGCAGCAGCGTCCATCACTTTATGAGCACTGGCACCTTACAGGCTGAAAGGTGTGACACCCTGCTTCTGATTGGTCAGGGCAGTCAATCGATGGGGCAAGGGTGTGGCCAGAGGCTGGCATTCTGGAGCACTCCAGGGAGGGGGGTTCTGCCCTCAACAAGAGCCGAATCTGCACCATTCTTTAAAAGACGGAATTTCAACCTGATCTTGCGGCTTGCAGTACTGTCGCATGCAGCCCCAATACAGTTTCCCTGCCCTTGGGTATATCTAATCAGTAATACAAGAGAGGAATGCCGTCTTTTTATTAAGCTGTCAGTCAGCTTTTTCCACAGTGGAGTTAGTCAAGTGAAGCACATGTAAATAGAACGGGTGCCAATACCTCCTACTGTGGCAGTGTCCTCTTCCTGCTCCTGAGGACCTCAGCCAATATAGCAAGTTAGCCTTGAATACAGACTGTAAGTCTGCTCATGGTCTGATATTCTTCCTTTGAATTTTCCTAAGCTGCATTAATGCTCTCTGAAGTAAAAAAAAAAAAAGTTTGAAACATAAAAATTACTTATTACGAAGGGTTCACTGGGAAAAAAATAGAATGATTCAATTAAAGTTGCATGTTTCAGTTCCATAAGCGAGTGGCCTTTTGGATGACCGATCCTAAGTTTTTGAAAATAGTTTGCATAGTTTGAGGAGAACAGAATTATTGTATACCTTCAGCTCTGGGGGCCACTCACTGGGCCACCACGGCTCACCTTCAGCACTGGGGGGCACTCACTGGACCACCACGGCTCACCTTCAGCATTGGGAGCCACTCACTGGGCCACCACGGCTGACCTTCAGCACTGGGGGGCACTCACTGGACCACCACGGCTCACCTTCAGCACTGGGAGCCACTCACTGGGCCACCACGGCTCACCTTCAGCGCTGGGGGCCACTCACTGGACCACCACGGCTCACCTTCAGCACTGGGGGGCACTCACTGGACCACCACGGCTCACCTTCAGCACTGGGAGCCACTCACTGGACCACCACAGCTCACCATCAGCTATCGCAAATATCAGTACAATGATGTAAATACAATGCATGCAATTTTTCTCTGGTAAATGAATTGCCTGCTCTTATATATGGAAATCATGTGAACTCATGTAACTCATCTGCTCATGAATTATTAATGTGTAATTAGTGCTCTTTGATAATAGGAAGCATTACAATGTCTTTAATGACACCATATTTCTGCAATTTTTGTCTCATCTCATTACCAAATGTGGAACTCAAAATGGTCTTCAAATACATTTAATTCTACATGTTTATCAAAGTCTATGAATGCTATGACTGAAACTTTTTTGGGAAAATGTTGTTTGCTTGTTATGAAAAACTAACTAAGGTCATGAGATGAACAGAAGTCTACATATGCCTTAACTTATATCTGTACCGTGTAATATATACAAAAGTAAAACAAAAGGACATTTCCCAGCAGGGAAACCTGTTAAACTTCAGGCATGTTGAGAGTGATTTTTTTAAACAAAATGTGTCCCGGAGTTTTGGTCTTCATGACAGTTTACAGTTGACAGTACATGCCACACTGGTGTGATTTTTGGGGTCAGTTTAGGTACGCACTGGAGGATGGAGTCATCTTTGTTATGGAACACAGTGACTGGAGCTGCTTATCAAATAAAAAAGACTGGTTAGAAACGGCAGCTGCAGATGACAGGATGTAAAACTGCAACTCACCTTACGACGCACTCGAAAAAAAAAGGTGCAACAGCCAATCGTGAGGGATGAGTGTGTGCTTACAAAGGCAGGGGGCGCTGTGGGGCACTTTCACCTCATGTCCGGCATTTAAATGGCTACAATTATTTCTTAATAATGGCAAAACAATTGGGGACGATGATTAACTTAATAGACTGGAGACAGTAATGCTCTTTGAATCGCTTGATCATTGTAATTATATATCCATCTAGCTAATTCTTTAATTCTGAAAATCTCTAATTCTGAAAATGCTTTAAAGGCATCGGGCTGAACAAAAAAGTCACGTCTCTCAAATAACAGTCTGTTTGAAGGACAGCGAGACTTTTAAGGAACTTATCCTTGTGTGTGAAGCAGTAGATCCAACAGGAGCCCAAAGGCCCATTGAGACTGAACTTTATGAAATCTGAGTGCCATACTGCTAAATGTGCTTGTTATTTTTTAGTTTGTAGTGTAACATTATGGATGTGTGTGTGCATGTGTGTGTGTGTGTGATGTGTGTGTGTGATGTGCTTATTTATTGGACAGTGGCAAAAAAACACAGCTACATTAAAATATTATTAAACCCCGATACTCAGTATATTTAATTTAAGATTTTGCCAACGAGCAGCCTAATAAATAGCTTGTTGGACGGTTATACAACATCAGCTGCTGCTAATTTTAAGTCAATAAAGAAATATAGAAGACGTGTTATTATTCTCGAACTTCACGTCTAATTCTATCTAAACCACGCAGAATCAGTCCAAACATGAGAAGCTGCGTGAACTAACTTTAACTAGCAGATTATGCATATTTTAATACTGCCCCAGGGTGGAGTTTTGTGGAGTTTTGGGAAACATTTTCCACACGTTACACTAAGGCAAGAAAAATAGGTCAGATACATGGTAACTATTACAGTTTCTTTAATTTGTGCCTGAAACTTTTCCCTGTTCCGCTGTTCTGCCTTCACTGGGCAGAGGTCCAGCTCCCCTGGGTCAATAGTGCTGCGATCTGCCGGTTCCCTCTTAACACACCATGCTTCAGGAAACAGCCACATCACTCTTTCAGCTTTTACCTTTTTATATCCCTGCAACCGCCTACTGCCAGCTGTCAAAGTTCTTTGAGGGAACTCTGCTTGACAGAGTGAGCTGCACAAAGTCCCGCTGACTGATTGATTGATTATATTGATTGATTAAGGAAAATTGATAGATTTTAGGATCCCTAATGTGATACACACACTGCACTGCTTGGATAAAATGTAGCTGGCAAAGAGGATTTGCAGAGTAAGGACATGCTGAGACCAGATGTGTTTATGTTACCCACAGTGGTGAGTGACTTCGTCAAATGCATAAACTGTTAGCTATTAATACTCATTTGGTTACTCAGCTCTTTCATTTCAACCATGAGATTATTTGACATTTTGTTTAGTTATTTAGGAGCTTGGTGTCCTCCCAAGTACTTACAGGAAGAGGGGTGTGTGTGTGTGTGTGTATGTGCATGAATGAGCGGTCCCCATAAGGATATGTTTACCCTACATGTGCGTGCGTGTGTGTGTGTGGATTGGGTTTATATTACTTTGTGGTGACCAAATGTTCCCCACAATGTAATAAAAACCTGTTTTTCTGACGTTGTGGGGACCATTTTTCAGGTCCCCACAAAAATCTGTGAATGCAATCAAAAAGGTAAAAATGCCAAAATGTCTCATGATTAAGGTTAGAGCTGGGTAGGGGTTAAGGTCATCATAGTTAGCATAAGCATTTTTGTGCGTGCGTGTGTGTGTGCGCACGTGTGTGTGTGTGTGTGTGTGTGTGCGAGCGGGTTTACCTATCCTTATGGGGACACAATGTCCCCATAACATGATAA
>JAODJU010000092.1:1413708-1424531 GCA_026776725.1 Gnathonemus echidnorhynchus
CCTCCTCAGTTATTGGTTATTAATATCAACATGTCCTTCCCTTCATTTTAAAAATCTGACTGCAGCAACTTAGATTAAGTTTCTAAAGAACGGAAGAAGAAATCATAGAAAAGATAAATGGTAAACAGGAATTTGTATTGTGGTACCTGCGACCCACACTTTGGTATTTCGTGTGATAACAACATTTGGGAGGATGCGGGGGGGGATAGTGCGGGCTTTCACATTCTCACATCTCAGATGTAACACCTCTACTTTCACAGGCACATCTGTAGCAGGTTCTACAAAAATCTTGTAACATTATGTGAAAACAAGCTGTCCACGCAGCAGATAGTCACAGCGAACGTAGCTTTGACGGAGAGCAGAAACCAAACCTATAACAGATAACTTTCCCCTGATAGGCATTCGGTCTCGTAACAAGTACACTGTTCACCACAGTTCTTCAGCGCTTCGTGGACAGGGGTCTAGCACCCCTGTGCATTTCTTGTTTCATCGCTTGCAGTACATCAATACCTGCAAGCTCCATCAAAAACATCCACTGCAATAATAAAGCTTCACTGCACTGATAAATAGTGCACTGAATGAAAAAATTATATTCACTGCAACGAATGACCATATTTACTGCACTGATTTCACATTATGGACATTAGGCAATACAAAATGCCGGACTGGCAAACAAAAACTGGCAGTTGATTCAGAAAGCAGAGTGTAACCCATCACTGGCTTAAGCTGTTCAGCAAGCCATCACCATACAGAGCTTATGTGAGGTCTGTGATCTGGTCACTGGGCGCTTATCTCGACCTGCACTGCGACTCTACTGCCAGTCAGTCATTTCACAAAATGAAACACTGGGTTAAGCTGTTCGGCAAGCCGTCACTTATCACCATACAGAAGTTATGTGAGGTCAGTGATCAGGTCACTGGGTGCTTATCTCGACCTGCACTGTGACTCTACTGCCAGTCAGTCATTTCACAAAATGATACACTGGGAGAAGCAGGCACTTCTTGTGATATTTCTGATTTTCTTTATTTCAGTTTCATTGGCAAAATTTATTTTCCTTTTTGCCTACTTCGTTTAAAGTAATAAAGGAATCAGACGGCAATCTCTCAGCTGAGCGGCTCCCCGCCGAGGCCGTTACGATGTCTGGACGGGCTCCTACGAGGACGGCTACCTGAGCTGGCCGTTCATTAGCAGGGAGAACGGGGTATGGAGTTCTACACAGGCCCGGAAGAAGGCGTCATGTTAAGATCTGAGGCCCCGACTGTGTGACCATTACAAATGAGACACTAGGTGTGAGATTCTCGTGATAGGATTAGCAGTAAGCTGGACCGCTGCTTCACACAGAGCTGTCATTCTCTGACTCGCGACGTCATGTTTAATTTCTATACCTTCCTTAATTACATCTTATGGGAGCATTACAACAATTTATAAAGGAGGAAAAAGCACCGAGCAGAGTCCATTCATTGAATTAAAAACTCGAGGACTGGAATGCCATCACAGACCTAAAACAGAGGTTTGTTCTAACCCCACCCGCTGTCCACGATTGGCTGACGTAAATATGACGCCACTGGGTTGGTCAGCAAGATTAATTACATGCAATATACTATGCACCGCACCGCGCTTAACAGTGTAAATATGAGTATTTGTGTATTTATGTTTTACCCGCGTAATGCTTGCGTTTCGTTAGCGTGTAACACGGAGTGTCGTGTGAATTGCTGGCTTCTCTCTTTGCTGGTATTTGAGCAGCGGTGTCTGTTAATAAAGAGAGTAAATTCCATTTCGGAAGAGCTGTCATCTCCTGTGTTTTAAAGAGTCACCCGCCCGCCATAATTCGTTTTATTGCGCCCTGTATGTGGGTCTGCTGTATCGAAAACATTCTGTGCCTATCTATGGTTCTGGAGTTTGTAACACTGACTAATGTACCTATACCCCGCCCCGCCCCCATAATAAATCAGATTATTCGATTATCAGAATATTGCTGTACAAGGTCACACTTGTGATGAGGTTCTGTTTTAACAGTGAGCTGGTTAACTTTTTATCTTCTTATATGTTCTTGTTAAAAAATATATATTTAAAAAGGTAAAGATCAAGTATTCCAAAACCTGTTTTTCCAAAAGTAGTTGCTGAAAAAGTGCCGAGTTGGCTTATAATTACGATTGTCTAATATTCTAAGCAAAACGGTAATAAATTCATCACATCTGGGTCACACGCCATCTCCTATTAAGACATCTGTTGCATTCTCTTGTTATTTTTATTAAACTGTCAACAACTGTCGTCTACAACCTCGGCTGGCTGGTTATCATTAAACCACAAGCGCCATCTGGCGGACAGCAGTAGTACTTTGTGCAACAGTGGCGTGCCGCATATTTATTTTCTGTCTGTTTCTTTTGCCTGCTTATTACCTCACAGAAAGGGAAAAAAAATCTGTTACGACAGCACACTAGTCCATCACAACGCGCACAACCATACACTTTGGTAAACTTAGAGATGCCAGTCAGCCTAAACTTCAGACTAACTGAGGGACCCTGTATAACATGGGAAGAGCATGCAAACCCACAGCAATGGAGGCCTGAAGCAACACTGCTACCCACTGAGCAACTATCCCACAATAGGCCTTCCTCTCAAAAGGCCTGATATGAATAATTAACATTTTCCTATTAATATCATCCATAAATAACACATATATGCCTACATTCCCCTCCCTGTCTATGTGTTATATAAGTAATTAAAGACCATATTCCTGCATGCATCCTATGTATGTTTCACTTATGAATACAGTGACGATAAAGCAGACACTCAGCATCTCCACATGCTTGAGCAGCAGCGCAAAAAAGGCTGTCAAAGAACACTCACTGTTCAACTGAATTCTGGCAGGATCTGATAAGAAAGTAGTTTGAAGTAAATTGTCAGTTTTTTGAAGCTCAGTGACTGTTTCGGGTCACAAAGGGTCCAGTTTTGTGTGTCCATAGCTAAGCACAGAGTAAAATTTTACTGTCAAAGATGTATTTTTAATTGCTTAAGCAAAGGACTAAGTTTCTAATTTTTAAGTCTTTGTTCTGTTAATCTAAATTTAAAAAAAATGCTCCTAAAGAGAGAGAGAGAAAAAAGAGACATTCAAATAGAGGCAGCTACGAGTCACACGGGGAGATAATTGAGGTTATGAGTTATATGATTAGTGGGGGTGAAGAGAAGCTGAGATTTTTTAGTCATCCGTCTGAAGGTATCGGTAGCCATTCGAAGCAGAGATAAGTGAGACTTTTCCAGAACCCTGCAGAGATTTTTACATCCAGCCAAAGCATATGCGAGATTTTCAATGATGATTCCTCACAAGAAAAAAAAAAATCAAGAAATATATCAAGTTCCATCTTCATATTGCAGCAGGCTTATTGCTGATTGAAAATTCAAAGAGAAACGTGGTCCGTGCTTCTCCTTGACAATGCTGAGGTGCTAAATGATCAGTGACGTTACAGAGAACCCACAGCCTGCACATCCATCCCTACATGACACCACGGAAACACTAGCTTTCAAATGGCAACAGCAAGCCTAACAGTTTGTATACATCGGAACATACAGGGGACGGTCATGTCACTGTAACCACAAGGTTGCCTGTTCAGATCCCCGGAGGGCAGTTACTGCAGTAACCCTGAATAATCTGACCCGCTCCAGCAATCCACTCCAATTCCTGAAAGTTTCACTGCTCACTCGTGGTCGATGTCAGTGTGAATGACCACATGGGCCTGAGCCGTCTTCCGGAAAGCTCTCTGGAGCCACACAGAAGAGCAGGCGAGCCGAATGTGGCGCTACCTGCCACTGCGTCACAGGTAGCTTCCTGACAGGCGCGTCATGTGGGACGTGGCGGCCAATGGGAATCCACCGCACCCCCAGAGTGACCAGCACCACGCATGTGGACCCAGAGGCCGCTAATGGCCAAGCCAGAGCCCTGCCGTAAAGGGATCGGACCTCGGCTGGACTGCGGTGTACCGGAGGCTCTGTGCCTGTCTGTTCAGGGGAAGAGGCGCTTCACCTCGAATCCGTGTCCACAGCCCCTTCATCGCCACAGCACTCCCTAAATAAGCCTCACCCCTCGGGGGTGCTTGTCCAGAGCCTGGCCTCGCAGCACACATGCCAGACAGGTACCGTACCGGGAAGCTGGTAGCTTCTGAGGATCAGAGAACCGTGCATGGAAACTGCATTGGGGGTCACCCAAAAGGGCAAGTATGTCCCAGGGTCAGAATGTCCCCTGGCACCACTGCCAGCTGTAACGGTACAGCTGTACTCAGTAATAGTTTGGAGAAAAAATAAATAAATAAATAAAATATATATATATATATATATATATATATATGTAAACACTTGTAGGTATTTGTCATATTCTGTAATTATGTTCGTATACAATGTTTATTGCATTATTTCGTAATAATATTAAAATATATTACTTTAAAAATGTAAATTTTGTTACATACCTCTATTCCAAACGCCAAATTAATATATTCGCTCGCGAAGAGAATATCAAAAGCGGCTGTAGTAGGACTGACACATAAAATTTACAGGAGCGCAGGGTTTGATTCGCAGCCAGGAGGAGAAACGCGTTTTATACTGAACCATCTGGTGACGTAGTTCTTCAGGAGTTACTCCCTCTGTTATGAATGAGGGAGGAGATAAAAAAAAAGAACGAAAGTATATTTTTCTCCACCTGTAAAATACCGTGTCGTACACATTCCCGTTAAACTGAATGAGCCTGGCATCAGATATAAAATATTTTAGAAATATTAATGAATTTGTATATTGGGAGTATACTGATTATCCTGAATATTATTACAGTTTTCTTATATACAGTAACAACTTAATTTCCCTATTTATGTAAAGAAGTATAGCAACATTTATTCCTGCATATATAAAGCGTAATTATAATTATATAATAAATATTTCGTTATTCCTCCACCTACAGTGGCCCGCGTCTCGGGCGCATTTACTGCGCGCTTCCGCTGAACCGCTTCTTCAGTCTCGCTCGTGCGGCGCAGCGCGCGCGCAGGCGCGCGAGGCAGACAGCGAGGCGCGCTACCGAGCGTCCACACCCACGCACGCAACCGCGGCGGGCACAAACCCCAGAATTAGCGCGACTATTTTTGATCAAAGGTACCGCAAGACATGTGTAGCCGTTTCCAAAAAGGAACACGGAGAAGACGAGAAGACAAAGCCACATCAGAGGTGGTTGGAGGTGACTTCTGAAAGTGAACCCCGAGAAAGCGCCTGTAATTAATACCGCCACTTTCTTTAGAATACCGTAGTCCTCACGGTGCGATTGCATGGCATTAAGATCAGTAGACCTACATTTCCTTCTCCCTCTGATCCATAATTGATATGCAGTCCCATTGCTTTGTAATTAAGCAGAGCTTTATATGCATACGCTGTAGTGTAGTGCAGTATTCCGTTTCATTTCAGATAGTAATATGTATGGGACATGAATGTATTACTGGAGTACACGGGACGAAACATGTAGCCTCGTATTAAAAAAACGGGCTCATAATCTGTTAAATGTTTATTAAAAGCGCAGTGCTTTGCTAGATATTTTCTCTTTAATCTCCCTGCGGCCTAGTTAGTGCGAGTCGGGGGGCTTGTGTTGACATGTTACCCTTTAATTCTCTGAGGAAGTGTAGTTAGTGATGATTACCGGTAATTAGAGTTCATTAAAAAAATAATTATAACAACAAGTCAATTATCCGCGTTTCACATGCAAAGAGGGGCGTTTTGCATTTTGTGGGGTACAAAAATATCACCAGGGCCATATGTACACGTGCTTCATATTGCTACACCTCAACTTAAATAAAAGGCCAGGAATAGACTGGTATGAATTGACACTGTGGTGAGTATATCCTGTACATTAGGCCAATATAAATATGTGTTACCCATGTTTTAAGAGCAAAAGCGTTTCTTCAGAATGGTGTGTGTGTTTTTTAGTGGAAAATGATGAAAAATTTGGGGGAAAATCTTACCTTGTAAATGGTATTTATAAGACTGGTCCTAGTATTTATGGATTCCTGTTGGTTTGGTGCCAGAAAAACAAACATGAACAAAAGAGGAATATTGTCTGAGAACTTTCAGTTGGCAGGGAGGTGCTCCTGTCTGCCCCGTGTCTACATGACCCAGCCGTCATTCGGGGAATTCTTGAAAACCCTCAAAAATTTAGTATTAATGGAGCTTTTTAAATTAGGAGAGGTAAATTAATGAAAATATTTTTTTCGATTTAACTCTAGAGTGCTGAACGGTTCAAATAAATCATTAAAAGCCCAAAATTAATATGATATTCATGCCCCTGATGAGTGTATGTAAACTTCTGACCACAACTATATTGTCAAAAATATGTGGTTGGTACCCAAGTTAGTTCTGATCCGAGTGATCTTGTCTGTTGAAAATAAATGTCAAACCAAAATTTTACCATTGTGTGTAATCCTGCTGTTTTTACACGAACAACAAAGAGCAAGTGAGTAAAATCTGTGAATCATCGAGAAATTGTACAGTAATAAAATTGAGTGTTATATGAGAAATTACCTAGTAACATAAAAGAAATGCTTACTGAACACTCGGCTTCCATACTGAAAACATACTCACTTCATATAAAAAAAAAAAATCATATATTATAAAATAAGAACAGTATTTTCTAATCTGAAACAGGAAAACGTGCAAGAAATGTGTTAAAAATGTGTCATATCCCTTTAATATGGTGTCACATGTGCATTTCATATTAAATTCATATGCTATAATATAAACAAATACTGGAGACTTTTTATTCTATATTCATATAAGCACAAGAATCCCATATAAATTTCATGTGGGATTTTTTGTATGGATGCAGCCATAATTATATAAGAAAATGCACTGAGTTGTAGGGAACTTATAAAAACATACTAGAGATGTGTAAGAAAACATTCTGCTAACCATATATGAACCATGCAGTTTTTTTTAAAATGGGATGTATGTTAGAAAAAAATGCCTTTGTGTGTGTGTACATGTGGATTACGTTTATATTACATTGCCTGAACAAAATAAACCCCACAATGTAATAAAAGCCTGTTATTTTGACATTGTGGGACGATGTTTCAGGTCCCCACAAGGATCGGTGAATACAATAAAACAAGTTAAGATGCCAAAACTCTTGTATTTTGTTGGGTTACTTATGGTTAAGGTTAGGGCTGGGTAGGGGTTAGGGTCGTCATGTTGGGATTAGAGTTTTCCCTATAAAAATGGAGAGTCCCCACAAAGGTATAATTACAAACCTGTGTGTGTGTGTGTGCGTGTGCATGACAGACAGCATAGCCTGGAAAGGCCAAATTTCTCTCTAAGCCTATATTTTTCATAGAATTATTGGTTTTAAATATTCATAAAAATTGAGGAAAGAAAAATTTGCAAATGCCGAACAATTAGGAAGTTGTGGGTAGCAAAGACTGTTTGCAGTGGTCCATATATCACAGGAATCATTGGCATGTTTCTGGAGTTGTGACATTTTAAAGTGGGACCGCTATAGTGCCCCTTTGCGTTTCCAGTGTCAAAGCTGCAGGAAATCAAAAGCCAGGCCTATGGCCTCCGCTGATTTTGAATAGTACATGGGATCAGGAGACTTTCCAATGTTTTTGCACTTTTTTAAGTTTTGCAAAATGTTTACCAAGAGCCTACACTCACTGGATTGGTCTGTCTGATGTTATTCTGCATGTTGAATTTGCTTTTTCCTCTTCTGAGAGTAAGTATCTGTTTTTGCCAACCTCGTACCCGGGCCCTGGGGACTGCTTGGCATTACTCCTAATATCCATCCGTATTCATATAGCACTGTTTTAACCACGGGGTTTACATAGTGTTTTACGAACATTTTAAAAGAACAGAAATGAAAAACACAGATGAGAATGAGCACAAAAAATAAAATAGATGCAGAAAATAAATGAATACAATAACTGAAATGACTGAAAATAAATGAATACAATAACTGAAATGGCTGAAAATAAATGAATACAATAACTGAAATGGCTGAAAATAAATGTTGGTATGTTTGTTTTTGGTGTGTTCTCAAGCAAAATATTTATTCTCAACTGCACAATAATAAGTCACAAGTACTCAGAATTAGTGTATTACAAGTACTAAAAATTATGTAAATTGTGAAAATAAGATTTCTTTAATATCTGAAATTTTTTGTCAAAACTTAATAATTTGTTGTATGTCATCATCAGTCCAAGTAGTCTTTCCCAGATAAATGGCCGAGCCTGTGCTCAGGCCACAAGCTTCACTGTCAACTGTGTCCAGGTCTCAAAGGCAAAAAGATAGAATATGTGAAAAGAAGCATTCCGATGTGCTCGTGCAAATGAAGCATTGCTTCATTTCATCAGTGTGTAACCTGGTGGGAATCTCACCAAAGGCCTGTGTGACCTCAGCACCCATCTCATTTGGAATGAAAACCTCTGTATCACTATCCACAATCAAATTTGAATCCCCTAATCAGAACATGACTAGGAAACTGAGTTCTGTGTCATATGTACAACACAATACCTTTAGTGATTCTGTTTTTTTAAGGCTCCATATCTGAAAGTCTGACCTGTATGTTTGAGCTAAAATAAATGTCAATAGGAGGAATAAAACTCACCGACCACTTAGCATGTAAGTCAGCAGTACTCTTTATTTTTGCTTTCATAGCCCTTTCATTATGAACCTACACGAGGCTGGTGTCTTGGTTGCCCCTGTCCTCAACGTACCTCCCCAGGCTCTGTTCTAGAGTTCTCTCATGGCTGGACTCTGCTCAGTCTGACCTCGTTGGTCTCACCAGTTCCGTGTCAGACTTTGTGTACATTGGGACGGGTCTTCTCCTGTTAAACTGCCTCATAGGCCTTTTCCTCTGCTTCTCCGGGGCTTCCCTCAAATCACTTTCTGATTTGGTTTTTCTCCTGTCCAGTCTGGCTCTCAGCCGCTGCATGTTGTCTGGCTGCTTTGACACGGTGCCCCTGCCCAGCCTGCTTCTCACAATCCTGCGTCGAAGCTGCTCTCCATCATCTTTCCCTTCCATCTCAGTCAGCCCTGGCCAGTGGGCTGCTCACCTGCTGATTTTCTTCTTGATTCTCAGCAGCTTGACAATCACTTTATCCATGTTAACCATGTCTCCTTCTCTTGGCCTGCAGAAACTGAGAAGACAACACTTCTTCTTTGAGGCCTGAACATTTTCATGTTCGAGGCCCTGCACCTTTGTGGCGTTTACTCCACTCAACACTCCTAAGTTACACCTAATGTGTCTTGTAATTATGGATTTTACACTTGAGGATTTTCTGTTTGAGAGAAGAATCAGAGAACATAGTAAAACATGTACAAATTGAGTGGTTTGCTAGTTAGTATGGATTTGAATTTTTATTTCTGCCCAAATAGTAAATTTAGCTTCACTATTCACTTTCAAGTAAAAGACAAACAACAATGCTCATGAGATTAGTTCATTATCATGATTAGCTAATCTAACAACCACAACGGCCTGTTAATTTAAAACATTCTAATTTGTTTATTCATACCTCTTGTGTCATGTTCCTAATTTGCTGGATCTTCATTTTTGTAGCCCCTCCTCTTGAAGACAGTGTTGCCAATTTAGCAACTTTGTCCCTATACAGTGTAGGTCTGTTACAATCTCCCGATTCCCGCTGAGCCGCTTTTCCGCGCAGGTGTTTACGTCATCAGGAGTTTGGTGGATGCGGGGAATAGCATAGCCGTGGAAAAAGCGGAACGGTGGGTTTATTTTTAAAGTTCCGCTTTATTGACTTCCGCTCGTATATTTCCGTTAGAGCGTTGCGGAACGAAGCGGGAAACAAAAATGAACAAGGCTAGTTTCCAAAACTTTTCCTCTCTTTCCAAGAATTCCAAAAGTTATCCAGGTCCTGGAAAAATTATTTCAAAATTCCAAAACTTTTCCAGGTTTTCCATGACCGTGGGTACCCTGGCTATATTTAGCGAGTTTTCAGACCATTCTAGCAACTCGATTTCAATAAAACGACTAGCGAGAAATCTAGCGACTTTTTCTGGTATAATTGGAGACCTTTGGAGACTCTGACATGAAATTACGTATCGTTCTTTCTCTCCTCACCTAGCAGCGGGTGCTCTCCTGTCCCAAAGCGCTCACAGGCGGCCAGTCCTCGCGCAGCAGCCCCGCCCAGCTGCAGTTAGAGCATGAGATGTTCACCCCTCTGCGTCTAGGCTGCAAGTGAATCGCTGTTGGTCACTGTTGACCAATCATAATTGTTCTTAAGTTTTTTTTAAATTTGTATTTTTGTTATCAACCAATGATACGGAGCAATGTCTAACGCCCGCGAAATCGCGAGCGCGCGGATGGGCTTTGCGCCTGAGGAGAGAAAACGACGGTTGAGGAGAGTAGGTGACGGTTTTTTTTTGGTTGTGGTTGGCAGCGTTGGTTTTGGTGAGGAAGGACGGAAGTTTTAAGCCTTGGAATGCGACAGTCGAAGGGGCATAAAGTGTGTGAGGAACTCCGGTGTGATTCCTGTGGTAAAGTTTTTTTTTTTTTTACTGGTGATAGCTAGCTAAGTTCGCTCGCGTGCGGACTCGCTGAATCGTTTACCGTGTTGGTTGGCTAATCACCGCTAGCCTAGCTCCACCGCTAACGTTCCCGCTGTCTCGGAAAGTCATCGACATTTCAGCGGATCTACTGTGTCGTCTTACCCCTGTTTTACACTGGATGCGTATCCGGTGCAGTGCGACTGCGCTGCATTCCCATTCAGTCTGAGGCCGTCCGCCAATTCACACTGGACGCGTTTGTGGTGCGTATCTGATCCGGCGCGCCGCTGGTTTGCGAGATC
>JAODJU010000093.1:140922-154199 GCA_026776725.1 Gnathonemus echidnorhynchus
ACATTGTTTACGAGTTATGACTCACGAGTCACAACACCCAAGTCCGAGTCAAGTCTCAAGTCATTGAGGGCAAGTCTAAAGTCAAGTCACAAGTCTTTGTTTGTGCGACTTAAGTGTGACTCGAGTCCGAGTCTCAGACTCGAGTCCCCATCTCTGGTAGACTGTCTCGATCCCTTGACTGATTCCAAGGGGGTTATTCTGCCCTTGATGGTTTGGAATCGCCACTGATCTACTCTAAAGATCCAGGTGGACAGGGGTTCGCCGCTCTCTCTGAGGATATCGGCGCTGCGGGAACATCAGTCTTATTGTCAAATGAGGGTAAGATGTCTTTTAGGACTCGACTGAACAAGTGTCTCAGTCCCTTCGGCTGTCACATCTGTAGCCGGCACAAGTGTCTCTGGAACTGGGTACGGCATTTGTGTGGGGAAAAGAACTGAAGTGTCGGTCGGTGCCTCTGAATAATTTCCCTGGAACAGCTCTGCTGATGCTGTTGAAGCAGAGAGGAGTTCATCAGCGTGTCTTCGCCAAACACTATCATTTGTCTGGACAGGTCATAGGCAGTATGCAGGTCTCTTTTGAGCATTAGGTTTGCAGGAGATGATCTTGTAGTGCCGTGAGGAGTGTTCCTGTAGTTCAACAGAAAGTTATGGAGTCTTTGATGTAGTTTCCCTTGTCCTTGTGATGCTTTGAGTGCTCGTTTAAGAGTCTGAACAAACCTTTCAGCAAGGCCGTTAGTAGCAGGATGGTAAGGAGCTGATGTGATGTGTTGCACTCCATTAGCTTATAGAAAAGCAGACATTTCCTGTGACACAAGTTGGGGTCCATTGTCAGAGACTAGTTGAGCTGGGGATCCAAAACGACTGAACATCTCTCCTAGTTTTTCGATTGTCTTTTCTGTTGTAGTTGACCTCATTATAGCCACTTCAGGCCACTTGCTGTGTGCATCGACAGTGATCAGAAACATTCTGTCTTCCACTGGTCCTGCAAAGTCAATGTGCACATGCTGCCAAGGCTCTTGTAGAAATTTCCAAAGATGGGGAAGAGCTAATGGGGGGTTTCTTGTCTTCTGGCAAGCTGAACAACTTGTAGGCATTTCTTCGATTTGACTGTCCATGCTTGGCCACCAGAAATAGCTTCTCACGATTTTTTTCATCCTTACTATTCCACTATGTCCTGCATGAAGCTGTTGCAACATTTTCACATGAAGTGGAATGATCACTCGCCTTCCCCATAGCAAACATCCCAACTGGACAGAAAGCTCTAGCCTCCTGCTAAGGTAAGGCTTCAGGTGTACACTGTTGCTAGGGGCCCGACCCTTAACAATAATGACTTCAGACAACTCAGGATCATTACGAGTTTCCTTTTTGATCTGCGCAGCTGAAACAGGCACTCTTTCCACTTCTCTGAAGTACAGTAGAATATGTCCACGGTGTTTGAATCTGACTTAGTGACAGGGAGTGGCAGTCTGGACAACCCATCAGCATTGCAGTGGGTGTCTGATTTATAGTACTTAATGTCGTAAGAATGAGCGGATAACAGCAAAGCCCATCTCTGTGGGTATCCCCACAGACACGGTATCCCAGTGTGTGGCCCCAGGACGGTTGTGAGCGGTCTGTGATCCTTCAGGAGTGTAAACTGCCTCCCATACAAGTACTGATGAAACTTCCATACTCCAAAAACAATACTCAGTGCCTCTTTTTCCAACTGAGCATAGTTAATCTCTGCTTTATTCAATGTCCTGGAGGCAAAAGCAATAGGCTTTTCTTCACTGTTTGGCAGTATTGAGAGATGACTGCCCCCACTCCGTATGGAGACATATCACAAGGAAGCTGAAGCGGGAGTGAGGGATTAAAATGGGGCAGGATCTCAGATGTAGTCAGCACTTCTTTAGCTTTTTTGAAAGCCTCCTGGCAGCTGCTGTCCATTTCCACGTCTTGTCCTGATATAACAGTTCATGCAATAGTTTGATCAGTGATACTAAATTAGAGATGAAACACCCATAATAGTTCAATAATCCTAAAAAGGATTGCAATTGGCTGACATTTTGAGGCGGGGGTGCCTCCACAATGGCTGCGATTTTGGAGGGTCCCTTAGCATCAGTTACATGTCCAAGGTATTCCACAGATGGTTGAAAGAACATTTGTCCTTGCAAACTCTTAATCTGCAGTCTCTCAATCTTTGAAGTCCATCCAAATCCAAATTACGCAAGTGTTCTTCGTCATTTGCTCTAGTACATAGAATATCATCCAGACAGCACTGTAACCCTGGTAAACCACTGAGGATCTGATCCATAGCTGGTTGAAACAGAGCTGGGGCTGAAGTGATACCAAAAGGCAGTCTGCAATATCCGAGTAGTCCCTTATGTGTGTTTATAGTCAGCATTTCACGTCCATTTGAAGGTAAGCCTGACTTACTGTAGATCTATTTTACTGAATTTCTGACCTCCACTCAGTCCAGCAAACAAGTCATCAATCAGAGGAAGCGGGTACTGTTCCACTATTAAGGCAGGGTTAAGGGTTACTTTGAAATCTCCACAGGTCCGGATTCCACCATTTTTCTTTGGTCCCGGAACAATGGGCGTGGCCCATTCACTGGTTGTTACATGCTCCAAAACCCCATTCTGGACCATAGCATCCAAGTCTGCTTCCACCTTCAGTCTGATAGCAAAGTTAAACCAAGAGGTCAACAGAGCAGCAGAGGTCAAACTTGCTTTCAAAAACACCGGTATGGTAAAAGGCTTCACATGTAGCCTCACCGAAATATCTTTCATGCTGCCCAGTTCATCCCAAAAGACCTCTTTGTGCTTTTCCATTATCAGCTGCAGCTCTGTTGAACTGTCTGACATTTTTCTCACCTCTTGCCAGTTAAGCCGGATTGCTTTAAATCACAAAAGTCCCACTATGGCTGCATAGTTTCCTTTTGTGATGTAGACTGGGAGTCTCACAGTCTGATCATTGCACTGCACCAGTACATCTGTCATCCCTTTCATGTGCACACGGCGTCCCATATATGCTCTGAAGACAGTGTCCGAAGGACGTAGAGGAAGATGTCTCATGCATGTCCTGTAGATTTTATAGGACACTACCTTCTGCTGCTGCATTTTTTTTCAACATATCCTTTTCTGAAATATACATGGCATATCACAGTTGAATATAACATTTCATAAAAAATATAGCCCTTCAATTGTTGCGGTGAGTGATAATGCCGTTGCAGAGTATGAGTGACCTTAATTTTTTTTGTCCTCTGTGGTAGCACCATGAGGCCTAGCTAAACTTTTACTGAGTGTTTATATTTAGACCTTAATGAGGTAAATAATTAATCAAAAATTAAAAAAAAAAAATTAAATGTTAAAAACTTCACATATCAGTAATGGGAAACAAAGTCGTGTAAGGCACTCTGATGAGCAAACCTTTAACTTTTATCAGGAGAGATAAAAAATGAGCTGCTTACCTGGTAGCCATCTTGAGTGTCACAGCCAGTAGTGTCCCTCCTTCAAAATTCCTTGATTACACAGGACAACAAAAAAACATTTTTTTAAATCGTCAGAGACCAAAACACATTTTTCCAAATCAGTTTTTCACGCTGATTCCATATCTGTTTTCAGTTTTTTTATGTCACGTTAACTTTTTGATTTATGGGTAATGCTAGTTAATACCGTAATTGCAAGTATTGTGTACTAAAACAAAAGCATCACTGTAGTATAGGGTAAAATACCTTTAGAGCAAAATTCAAATAAACAGACAGTGGGCATAAAGAAACTGAAAAGTGTTTGTTAACCACCATTGTTTCTTCAAAAACGCTTTGAGTTTGATTTTCTTCTGTACACCATGTCTGGATTGTCGCAGTACAGCATCCTGCCTTTTGCCAATTTAGCCAGTCACACAGACCATTTGAACAACTGGTACAGATGACATATGGAGCCCAAGATTTATCCTGGTCTCCAAGGGGACAGCCAAAGTATAATTTGTATATATGCTTAAGATCTGCAGTGATTGGGCGACATTGTGCTTTCGTTGTGAATGTGGGTGTGAATGACACACATACCAGAAACTGTCTGGATGATTAATACAATTTCTAGGCATGATAACAACTGAAAGCCAACACGGTTGATGCTGTCTGTCACTGCCGCCATCGATTTCCAGGACGATGACCTGACCTTAGATTTAGTATTTCTCTTGCAACAATTCGAGAAATAATAAAAAATTTGTCAAGAAGCTTACGTCAGCAAAACGAAACCTGAGGCACAACTACATATGTTTCCCGCCAAACTAAGTTATATACACAAGACATGCACATGCACACTAGGTCAAGTTAATTATACTCAAATTGCAACTAGACAAGTGTCAATAAAACATAAATCAATCTAGTCACATAGAGAATGGTGATGCTGTCTATAAGATAAAAAAAACATAGACAACTCTTGTAATACACATGTACATAATATCATACTACATACAGCTTCATCACAAAAACTTGACGTGCTAGAGAAAAACTAAACATAGATTTGAAATCAGCATGAAAAATACTACAAAACCCACATAAAATTACCTCTGATGAAAACGACCTGTTAACCTGTGTTATGTAAGTTCCTTGTGGACTTAAACAATGATTGAAAATTATTGCGGTGGATGAGAAAATTCGTCTTGGACAAATTTATTTTCCCTAATATTATCACCTCTTATCGATGAATGCCAAATGCCACATGTTTATTTACCGTAGTAGTTTTACTTGCACTGAAGCTTTTTCCTTTTTATTTATTTTGAACATATAAAAATTTCTATTTCAAAGAACCCAAACTCAATAATGGACATGCTGCGGTAATGAGAATTTTACTCTTAAATGTGAAAAAAAACAACAAAATATATTTATGATGTTCACTTTAAAACATATGCAAGATGTTTATAACTGTATCCTTCTCATTTTGATAGCATTTAGTTTTTCATCAAAATGCTTCGTGCCACCTCCTAAATCTGATTTCGTGAGAATCACCCTCTCTTCCTCTTGCCTACAGACTCCTGCCAGCTGACGCTGGACCCCAACACAGCACACAGCCGCCTGTGTCTGTCAGAGGGGAACAGGAAGGTGACACGGGGGGCAGAGCAGCCATATCCTGATCATCCAGAGAGATTTAACTGCTGGTACCAAGTTTTATGCAGAGAGAGTTTGACTGGTCGCTGTTACTGGGAGGCTGAGTGGAGTGGATATGAAGCCTGGATAGGAGTGACTTATAAAGGAGTCAGGAGGAAAGGAGACAGTGCTGACTGTCGGCTTGGATTCAATGAGGAGTCATGGATGCTGTGCTGCTTTCCTCAGCGTTACTTTGTCTGGCACAATAATAAACAGACTGTCATACCCATAAAGCCCTCAGATTCCTGCAGAGTAGGAGTGTATCTGGACTGGGCGGCTGGTACTCTGTCCTTCTACAGAGTCTCCTCTGATGGACTGACCCTCCTGTACAGCTTCACCTCCTCATTCACTGAACCCCTCTGCCCAGGGTTTTGGGTTTATGATCACTCCTCTGTCTCCCTGTGCATGCTGGGATAGCTCACTGTGTGCTGGAGGAATCATTTATACCTCATCAGAGTGTCACATGTTGCTGCTTCTCCATGACAAAAAGGTAAAATCTCTGCTTTTTAACCAGTATAACCCGTTTTACTCTGTCTGAAGTGTGATGTATGTCAGACAAAAATAGATGACTGGGTTCGGCAAGCTGAACAAACATGCAAAATAACTATTTGTTTCTGATTAAAATGTAATGAAATTTAATGCTGATGATTGGGGGGCTTTCCCCCTCCCCTTATATGTACATTTTATATATTTCTGTCTATATATTGTATTTGCTACCTGTACACTGACAATAAAGGCATCCTGTTCTACCCAATTACTGTCTTGGTTCAGCGCTGCTCGAAGCTTAACTAAGTAATATAAATCATATAATACAATTAAATATTAATGCAAAAGAACATAATTCGATTAGATTTAATCAGCATATATAATAACCATGTAAAAGTAGACAGACATAACTGCGAAAGCAAAAAATATCTGCGGAGTTAGAAACAAAAAACAAACGTCATAAATCACATTAATTACACATATTAGATTAAATGATCAGAATACAACAAGCAAGAAGAAAAATTTCCTGACAGTGGACAAGCTAATTAGCAAACGGCGTCCCTCTCACCCCTACTTAAACACGGGAAAAGAATCATTAAAAGCTGAACTAAGTTCTTATGAAATATAAGTACACAAGTATTTAAAAATAAAATGTAACACATTTTTACTTCTCACAAAAAACAGGGTTTATCTTGAGAGTACAGAACCTCGCATCTGCCCCCTATTGCCGTCCTGAGGTAACTGCGGGTTTCCCGTCAGTCACAGCATGTGAGACCCTGCGTTCCCTCAATTAACGTCCCTATCACAACACACCAGATATGGTTAACGTGTACAGTCATACAAGCATATTTTTTTCTTTTTTTTAGGAATCCTGATTTACTTTATATTTTAGTTTGTTTCTTCTTCATAATTTAAGAATAAGATTATCAGCTACAATGTGACCCACAATACACTCACAGTGGCATTGCAGCTATACAGATATACCCCTGAACACAGTGGAAAGGTGGATTCTGACTCTGACGTCCCTCTCCTTCCTCTGGTGACGAGCTCCACATTCTGTGCTGCTCCCCCTGCTGGTGGCTTGTTTGGTACAAACAGTGACACACATGCAAACAGAATTTTTTACCCCTTAGGTAACACAAGCACAGACATTTCTTTTTTCAAAAGCCCACAATTACCTCAATTCTGTCCTGTTACTGTGACATAATACATATTTTCACTGAGGAAGACATAAACACACACAGACATTTCTGTTCCTTCACAGACACATATACACACATTTCTGTTCCTTCAGTAATATACAGATATTACTAGTCTTTCATGTAAATTATATTATTATATACACACACAACTTCCATCCGCATGCAGAGTGATATTAATCCTGTTGTCCTTTGACAATCACAGGACTGTCACTGTTTGACAGGGGTGTCACACATACCTCACTCACACACCTATTGGTCTCTTGTAAAATGATATCAGTTACATCACTGCCAAACTTTTCACTTACCCCGTAGAGATATTTCTAGTCATTCTCAAACAAATGCATATGTACACATGTAAATAAATAAAAGTAAACATGTAAATGTCATCCAATAGTTTATTTCAAAGTATTTGATAATATAGGCTTGATTCATTTTGATATAAATGTTGAATTATGAATATGTTTATTCTGGTCTGTAAGCTTAGGGAGGGGCACCTGTTGGCCAAACAGGGAACTGATACAGGACAAGGACCAATCCTGACTGGTATGGAGGATGGGCACAATCCAGAGAGACTTCTGATGTGGTGCCTCAGGATTTTTTATGGAATTGACTAATCAGCATATTTTAATACATCTTGTTTATCCAGTGAGATCACACAGCAGCTTCTAGGAGACAAGATGGAAAAGTGTAATTTTGTTGTTTGTCGGAAGGCAAGTGCTCTTTCCTCTCATTTTTAATTAATAAATGATAAAAAAATTAAAGGGAATCAAATGATCAGACGTGGTTTGATTACTATACTGTTCCCAAGGTTACCTTATACCATGTGACATATCGCTTCTGCAACTCCTGACAGTCTGTTTGACTTTCACATGAGACGTGGAGCTGGACGGTGTGGGACAGAGGACAGAAATCACATCCCACCTGAAAGTGCTCCAAAACTTGCTAATATTATTAAAATGAAAAATGTACCTTCTGGTGAATCTGGGGAGATATTTTCCATTTAAATTATCAAGTAATTTCATTAATTCCACTTCTGTCTTGATGATGGGGAATAATTTGTCAAATATTCCTCGCACTCAGAGAAAGGAGGGTCTCACCATCAATAAAATGCTCTACAAATGAGAAAGCAAAACCTCCATACATGCAATGCGTAAACATTATTATTTCTGCATTAGGACAAGGTTTAGGCTGTAATGTTTCATAATTTGAAGAACCTTTATATGTAGTGTTGGAGAGTAATGGAGAGTCTGCCATCAGAAATTAAGTAGCTGTCCAGACCATGAAAAGCTAGTTCTTCACTGGGCAGCACCACTATCCAGTGTGGGTCTTCCTCAGCTATGCAGCAGTGTAGGTGGCTGTTAAAGCTGGAGGCTCTTAGGATTTTTCCACATAGATTCCAGCTGCCCAAGACCCCAAATCTTCATAAACAGATTTTAATTTATTAAACTTGTGCACACATCCTTAATCTACATTGCTTAACTCCATCCTGCGTTCCCCTACATTCGGTCCACATACAATGAACCCCAAACATTATATAATGAAATAGAAGTTCCCCATTCTAACACTTTTATTTGATCTGTAAGAATAAAGAACCCATGTGTGAAGAAACCACAGTACCCAGTACACACAAACACAGGAAGGACATGTGAACATCCTGCACAAGAGACAAACTGAAACTACAACATCACAGATATTTTATTTGAAAGGGGGGCTTTCTGTGAGGTCCCATGGTGTAATGGTTAGCACCCTGGACTTTGATTCTTCTGATTTGAGTACAAATTGCAGTGGAGCTGTTAGAGGTTGTGTGATTGGAAGGTTCATTTCTGATCACATGGTCAGCAGAGGGATACCATCACTGTTGGGCCCTCATGTTGTGGCTAATGTACAATCAGCAGGTTAGGATGCTGTATCTTTCGCCAGAAGGTCATCAGTTTGAATCCTTGGCTCAGCAGTGTGATTTCTGTATTGAATCCATGAGCAAGACGCTTAACCCATAATTGTTCCAGGGACTGGCTGACCTCTCTTTCTCAAAAACATGCATTGCTTTGGATAAAATTTCTGTGTTAGCATGTCAATAATGAAGCAGAATATTAGTCAGCAATTTTGGTCAACACCTAGACAGCAATACAACACTTAGATCTGATTTACTGAGTCATGCACAAACCTTTTTTAAATTCATGTTCCACAGATAAACACTCTTATGAATTGTCATCATACATAATAAGTGGATTCTCCACATGACAGAGTTCATTCAGAGGATTAAGCAGGGTAAGCCATTTAAGCAGAGGTCCTGCGTGATCATGCCTGTCCCCCTGTCATTCTCCTGTCCACTACAGTGACCCGCCCATCTCTGCACTGATTGGACAGCGGGAGCAAAGAAGCGGGCTTGGTAACATAAATGAGAAAATTCTGGGCTGTCAATTTGCTCAGTACAAGCTATAAAAACCTGCAGGCTAGTTTAAGTCTGGCCTTTCTAACAGTCTGTTGGAAGAAGGACACATTCTTTTGCCTGCTGGTTCTATAGTGTAGCAGTTTTCACATCTGCTTTACATGTAGCCCTGGGGTCAATCCTTGGTAGAACCAAGTAAATTTACCATCATTATACCTCTGTTTATCTAGAATTTTCCCCTAAGATCGGTGGAAATGGACATGAGGACCAGCAATAAGACTTTTAAAATGGTACACTAAAATCCATCTATTAACAAAACCAGTCATTTTATAATTTGGATTGTGTTCATTAAAATGTATGTAGAAATTAATGTTAAAATACTACTAGACCATTCTGGTCCAGATATAATGTTTCATGCTATTTAATGACCTCCGAAAGAGACAGAATCAAACAAAAATGAAGAAGTGTCACTGAACCTTTCTCAACATAATACATTTTTTTTCACTAAGGGTGCCATAAACAATAGTTACTTAATAAAGAAATCATCCAGAAGCAGCAAATTAATGTTCCACTACTGATTTTGCAGACAGATACACATGGGAACATTAGAGTGGGACCAACTCCACCATGTGGCCAGATCGCAGCATTGCAAGGAAGAGACATCTTTATATGGATAGCAGATTTCTAGGTCTGGGACATTTGGCACAGTTTGTCCCCTGGAAGACATTTTACAGTCACATGGGCAGCCAGAGCAAAATTGGTCACCGTTTATCACAGCAACAAAGCATCCAGATTCCCAGGCTAATCTCATAAACTTGTGCCAATATAAACCATAGCGAAGTCAGAAATCATAGCCTGGGTGGGCCGACAGAAAATCAGGTCGGCCAGTCCCATAATTCAGTTGGTGACAAACTCACACTACAAGTTCAAATACATATATTTTATCAGTTTTTAAATGAACCTTGGCATTACTTGGCATTTCTTGGCATTACTGAGACCAAATAAACAAAGACAAAGAAAGAAAACACTTTTGACTTTCAACTGCACTTTCCCTCCGATTGATCTAACCACACACACACATACCTGTCAGACACAATCGTCTATCTTACTGTATCTCTTACTGTGACGCTGAATTGCTGGGCCTGGGGTGGGACCATCTGGTCCATCTGGGTGGGACCAGGACCACCCAGGCCCAACCATGCCACCACGGCAGGAATAAACTAGCAATAAATTAATTAAAATAGGTATTCTGCTAAATCTGATATTTATCTTATTCAATCCTTTATTCAGTCGATTAGAAATATTTTTTTATTCCTGAGTTTAGATGCCCTTCAACCTTTCAATAATGGCAAAGAAGAGGACATTTTCTGTTGTGGATGGTACTTATTCTTAGCAATATAACTATTGTTAGCTGTTGCTTGTTGCTGATGGATTACTGTCTGTGTATTTATTAAAAAAATAAATAAAATGGGGTCTGCTATAATCGTCTGCACTTCTGGGTGGAGACTGTGCTGAATCTCCCCCCCCAAAAACTCCAAACTGTGATGTGTTGAGAAGATCACACAAACAACAAACGAAAGGGGATTTCTACCCCTATTCAGGGATGGACAAGGACGGGTGGGAACAGGACGACGCAAACGAAAACACAACAATAACAGAGGCGGTCAGACCGGTGGACAAACAAACCAGGCTTCTGTTGTGTGTGTCTGGGATGAAAGGAAAACAAAACAGGTCTGAGGATGGACGCCACTGCTGTTTGAAGGCACAGAATAGGACGTGCGGAACCAAACGAGTCATGCCTACAGTACAAGCCAGGTCAGCAGTGATTATGGTGGATGAGCTCCTTCTAGAGGCCGTCACACTCCTCACTATATCTCCTCAGCTCATTTATCAAGCTGTATCTGGACGTCTTTCTAGGTCCTCTGGGAGTTCACAATCACAGAGAGTGATTCACCAAACATTTTGTACCTTTTTGGGGAGTTAATGTTGCACTGAATCTGAAGCGACCTTAACGTTCGCATTTAAATTCCACTCTGTCTGCTGTCTGACTTAAAATCACTGTTCGTGGTGGGAATCTGCTCACCTGCACTTCCAGTGCTTCTGTGCCCTCAGAGAGCAGGTTGCTGGTTCAAATCCCAGAGTCAGCAGAGTGACTTCACTATTGGCTTTTTGAGCAAAAGCCCTTAAGCCTCATGGGAATGCCTGACCCCACTCTCCAAAGTGCACGTTTCTTTGGATAAAAAATTAATGATTCCTGCTCGTCTCAGTCAATCACCTAATTTAACTCCTTTTAATACATTTCCTGATGTGCATAGATTAGTTGAACAGGCTGGTAATGTACTGTATTCAGGGCCCCTTAAGCTACAGGTTATAGCAGGTTTCTGTGGGTATTTTCAGGCCTCAGAATCAATCGACTTTCATCCTGCTGATACTCCGTGACGATGACAGTGGCCTCATCTGCAGCATCCTCCCACTCAGAGGCTTCTCTTCTGTATCTCCGGGGAGCAGATTCATGTCAGTCTCTCCGTCAGTGAGGATCAGGTGCCACCTCAGAGTCAGGAAGCGACTGTGTTTGGGAAGACGAATGTGTTCTACAGCTGAACATTATACTTTTATACCACATTTAAGACAAATTTAGCAGTTTTTTGCACAATAATCTTTAGGAGCTGATATGTTATCATAACTTCTCTAGTTTTCTGTATCAGACTTAACCTCATCTCCTGGAAGGAAGGAGCAGCAACTGAAGCTAAGTCTTCCACACCAATCTGCAGTTTCATCTATTCTGGGATTTGAATCAGCAACCTTCTGATACCAAGCACACTCTCCTAACCCACCAAGCCACACACCATTCCCCAATGTATGTGAGTGTGTCCAGCCCATGGTGCCCCCTGCTTTAACCCTGTGCTTCCCAGGTTCAGAAACACAGAGGGTCTCCTTGGTCTTCATACTGGATCCTGTCGGTGTGGAACGCGCCTTCCCGTGACCCCTGATAAGGTGCCTCTGAGGTCAACACGACACATGCACTATGGCTGTTGTGTGGTCTGCAGGGAATATGACCATTGCAAGGCGCCCTTTCACACACAGCAAAAACAGAAACAACATATAAAATTCACTTATCTACAAAAACCAAAGACTTGGCTTAATATTATAATTTATCCAACAGTAAAGTGAAATAAAAATATTGTTGGTGAATTCCAGCTGCCAAAAGTCTATGCATGTCAATCTAACACAGTATCATCAAATCCAGTGCTACTGTGATCTTTCTGCAGAGAACCAAGCCTGCTGTGTGTGGTGATGTTCTGCTGTGGTGAATATCACCTTACACATATCTATAAGACTTTAATGTCCAAAAGACTGAGATAAGCTTGGGGTCAGAGTGCAGGGTCAGCTAGTAGGTTTAAACTCTGCTAACCATGGGATGTGTACCCACAACCTTCCGGACACAGGAGCTACACGCCAGCCCATATAACAGAATATATCTGAAATAGGTATGTTTATATATGAGAAATCACATCCAGATCCAATATGTAATGAATAAATAATTACTTTAAAACTCACAAAACTATACAAGAACTAGGTAAGTTACCATCATATTAATGTACAGTAATTCTCAAACCACCAACAAAAAAAACATCCTTAGATTTTCCTGAACAAAATATACATTTTCTCAATGGGAATTCTGGTTTCTGAGTGAAAAAGAAAACCGATAAACGTTTTTATTGCTCACATTTATATAAACCCTTACGTAAAATGAGCTGCAAATATTTTTAGACCTGGCAAAGCCTGCATAACTAAGGGAATAAATAAATAAGTAAAACAAATCAATTCATATAAAAAGCACATATTTCTAGATACAGTGGTACCTCGGTTCTTGAACTTAATCCGATCTGGACTCCGCATCGAATCCTAAAAAGTTTGAGTTCTGATCAAATTTTCCCCATAAGAAATAATGGAAAACCAACTAATTGGCTCCCGGCCCCCCAAAATTACACCTAAATGTTTTTTTTTTTTTTTAGCATTTAAACACAAAATGAACAGGATAAAACAAGAAGAGCATTTTTTTCTTAATGGCT
>JAODJU010000093.1:161268-173271 GCA_026776725.1 Gnathonemus echidnorhynchus
TACATATCCCTACTGTCCATACCCAAATCTACGCCCTGAGGTAGGTACATATCCCTACTGTCCATACCCAAATCTACGCCCTGAGGTAGGTACATATCCCTACTGTCCATACCCAAATCTACACCCTGAGGTAGGTACATATCCCTACTGTCCATACCCAAATCTACGCCCTTGCCCCTAGAGCTGGTAATGCTCCTTTGTTCTTGATGAAGTCGACACTGATTCTGTTTCCTTTGGGCCCAGCTGAAAGATTGATATGTGATACAACAGCATTAATGGTGCAGTCTGGTTTTGATTCCTCCCCAGCTTGGTTTTCACACCTCTCAAGGTGCCATTTTAATCAAAATATTGTTTAATTGAGGTATTAATTTTCTGGAAAAAAATGCCCAACGAAAATATTAATCTTATCAACTCTATCCTAATTTTTAAAATCCCTTTGAGATGTGGGGACTCACTCAAAAGACCTGTTTTTGAATACTATGGAAAGCTGGCTTTATCCATACAAGTAATTATCGCACCAGACATCGATTTGGTTTTTACACATTGATCCTTTCTTCCCATGGCAGCAGAATTTCATCTAGTTTTGTTTGATTTTTGCTTTGAGGTCATTGTGAATAGATCAATTGCCTGCCATTTCTGATTCTGTGGCGCTGGTAATGTGCTAATGTTCTGCAGCTATGTCGATGTACTAATGTTCTGTTGCAGTGCTAATATGCTAGTGGTGATGGTAATTTGTTAATGTTCTGCAGCTCTGGTATTATGCTCATGTTCTGCTTATGTTCAATGCTAATGTACTAATGGTAATGCTAATATACTTATGTTCTGCAGCTATGCTAATTGCTAATCTTCTTTGGCACTGCTAATGCACTACTGTTCCACAGCTAATGTTCCATGTTAATGTGCTAATGTTCTGCTAATGTTCTGTTGCAATGGTGCTGTGCTAATGGAAATGGAATTTTGTTAATGTTCAGCAGCTATGCTATTGTGCTAATTTTCTGCTAATGTTCTGTTACAATGCTAATGTAGTAATATTTTGCAGCTGTACTAATATGGTAAAGTTCTGTGGAATGTTAATGTAACAATGGCAATGCTAATGTTCTGCTCGACGCTAGTGTGCTAATGTTCTACGGTTATGCTACTGTGCTAATGTTCTGCAGCTATGCTAATGTTTCAGGACCATTTTGAGTAGTAGGTTGATCAGGTATGGTGACTAGCCCGGGCATACTGCACGATGGTGCAAGGTAGAGAACCTGTAAGGGCAGAACCTTTGATTTACAGAACAAGGTCAATGCCTTGTAACTGATAAAAACTGATGGAGGCACACAATTAATAATGCAGTAATGTTTTTCCAAGTGGTGAATCAGCTGGGGGTAGGAATCTTTGGATCCATTTGGGAGATGGGCATCATCACAAGTGACTGGAAAACAGTGCTTGTTGTCTCTATCTGGACAGGGAAGGGTGATTACCTGGATTTTGGCAACTACAGGGGGATAATACTGCTCTCAGTGCTGGATTTGGTCCATGCTAGGGTCATCCTTAAGAGGATCCGTGATCACTTGCTCTCTTACCGGCAGCTAGAGCAATCTTGTTTTATACCTAAGAAGACTGCCATCGACTGTATCCTTGCACTGAGGGTTCTCATCGAGCGTAAACACGAATATCCGCAGTGTTTCTTTACAGCCTTTGTCAATTTTCGTAAAGCGTATGACTCAGTTGATCGAGTTGCCCTGTGGGACATCCTGAGATTTTGCAGGACCCCCCCCCCCCAAGTTGCTGGACGTCATGGCCAGCCTGTACACTGGTACTGTGCAGAATGTAGCAGAACCTCTGCATTCCTCCCAGTTGATTCTGGGGTGCACCAGGGGTGTGTTCTTGCTCCTACTCTGTTCATTGCTTGCATGGACTGGGTGTTGGGCAGGGCCGCGGGGTCCAGCTACTGTGGGGCATCTGTTAGTGAAGGAAGACTCACTGATCTTGACTTTGCCGGCGATGCTGTGGTCTTCTGCAGTCAGTGGGGTCTCTGATCAGGGCTCTCAAGAGCCTAACCAAGGAGTCTGAATATCTGGGTTTGTGAGTGTCCTGGATAAAAACCAAGATCCACACCTTTAATGACCTCTTGGGCATGGCTTTCTGCAGTGTCTGTCCGTGGAAAGAACGTCGACTGTGTCGAGAGGCTCACTCCCTCAGCAGCATTCATGTCTCTGGTGACTCTTCCTATTAAGTTAGTAGACAGACTGGAAGAGCATGGGGGGGTCATGAGGTAGCTGGAAAGGGGGGTGTGGTGCTCCCGATATCTTTGCACGAGATGAAGGTCCAAGTCTTTAGAGTCCTGGTGCTCCCCGTCTTGCTGTATGGCTGTGAGGACATGGATGCTATCCAGTGAGCTGAAATGAAGACTGGACTCCGTCGGTACTGGCTCCCTTTGCGGAATCCTTGGGTACCGCTGGTTTGACTTTGTGCGGTTGTTCAGCGAGTCCCGAATGAGGCACATTACCTGTATTGTGATGGAGTGTCAGTTACGGCACTACGGCCATCGGTCACGATTCCCTGAGGGTTTTCTGGCTCATAGGATCCCCATTGCTGAGGATCTGAGTGGCTGGACCAGGCCAAGGGGGTGCCCGGGTAACACCTGGCGGCGACAGATAGATGGCAATTCCCGGAGGGTAGGACTGGACCATGAGTCGGCCTGTGGGGTCATCAACCAGGATCCCGAGGTGTTTCGTCATGTGGTGGGTATGGCAATGTAGAATAGAATAGCATAGAATACAATAAAATAGAAAGCCTTTATTGTCATTATACTGGAGCACGGATGCTACTTGTACAACGAAATTGCAGTGGCTACTTCTAAAGGTCAGACGAATACGGACATTATGCTTGCAAACAAACAGCGTTCTGCAATAGACAATTGTATAACAGACATAGTAAATAGTAAATAGTATACAATAGTAATAATAGTAATAATGTTGTAAATAACAACATGCTGCACCAGTGCATGCTACCCAGCAAAAGTAAAAATGTATTTAATGTTTTTATTTGGAATTTGATAACTAGACAAAATCTCTGCTATTTTAAGTTTGGCAAAATTTACATTTACTTAGAAGGTGCTTTTCCCACACTGATGTACGATTGATAAATTTAGATAATCCCTGCAGTAAATAGCAGTGAAAGGCTTCGCTTAAGCGCCCAATGGTGAAATCACTCTGCAGGTCATGGGGTTTGGATCAGCGACCTTCTGATCGTGGACAAAGAGTCCCAGCCCACAGAGCCACACACTGCCCCAGTAATTGTGCTTTTCTAGAGGTACAGAATGGAGAGAAGCTGAACAAGAGCACAGCCCCATTTGTTTTCTTGGAAAGCAGAGGACGCACAGACTATCTGGTAATTGAACAACCCTGAGATGTGCCTCTGTTATCCAGCCTTGGTGGTTGAAATAATCAGAAAGTGTCCTGTGAATGGAAGCCATTGGTTATAACAGCTGCTGCCGTCGGCCATCTTGTCATTTTGCAAAGCCGTTTGAGAGAGTAGTAAAAAAGAACAATAGCTGTTTAAAACGGCGGTGTGGCGTCACTAAATACTGTATATGTAATTAGTGTTTTTGCTAAATGCTTCAACCAGACTGCAAAACCCTTAAGCAGACAGATTGACTGGGGATGTTTAAAAATGCTTACATATCCAGGGATTATTCAAGTTTCAATAAAAACTAAAAAAAAAAAGATATTATTTTCTATATACTTCTAAAGGAAGTAGTTCCCTTAGGAATTTAAGTTTGAGTTCATGCATATTTATTTTATGGAGCTGATATTTTCGAAGGGATCTTCTCATACAGTTCAGGAGTAATGTCTGACCACTTGGGATACAGTTCCCGCACACAAATAGGAAAATCTCTGGAGGGAATGCAAATAAAATTTTAGATTGGAGGAATCTTCTGTGGCTGATCCATAACTTCCATGGCAGATCAGAGTCTAAACATGTTTTATTTGCTCTATCATTACGACTAAGCATGGTGAATGAGTTTAGTAATTTATTGTGACAGCTAAGGTTGCCACCTGTCCTTTATAATACAGAATCACCTGTATAATATGGGATGCAACAATACGGGACGATCCCATATTATAAAGGACAGCGGGCAACCCTAGTGACAACCCACCAATGGGAAACATCAGTTCATCCATCTTCCAACAACCAATCCTGGCCATGGTTACAAACTGTCACGGAACCATGCAAGAGTTACTGTCCGTAGGAAGGAGTCAGAATGAGAGTTCCAAAGGACTGAGTGTTTATTAAGGCTTGAAACAGATCAAGCAAACTGTAAGTCTGATAAAAAAAAATAAGAACCCAGACAAGCCATGTGCAAAATTATATCAATAAGGGAAAAACAAAATTAGGAAAAAGCAAAAATTAACAACAAATCCAGCAAAAATGCCAAATATACCCAAAACCTGCTAGGACTCTACATAAAGCAGAGGACAATGGTCAGCATTTTCTAAGGTCTCAAGATCTCAGCCCCCGCTCACAGCCCCCCCCCCAAACAGGTTTGACAAATATATAAACTGGTGAGCAGCACCTTTCACAACAAGCGGGAGACACACAAAATTCAATTAATACATACAGTATATAGCAGACAGACCCTGAAACAAAAATACAATATTCCTTAATATATAAACAGTTGATCAGAAAACAAGTAATTAGCTATATTCTCTCAGCAAGGCATACAAAGGGATACCGAGGCAGACAAGGTCTGGCCAAGACCATCCCCATTATCCCCACAGCCATCACAGTAATTCATCTGGTTAATTATGCCGGGTACCAAATAAATGTTCTCCGTTTCCAGCAGCACCTCTTTGCCGTCGGACTGTTCCACCCAGACAAGGAGGGCATAACCAGACATGGTGAACTGATAACAATTTACCCTAACAACACTCTTATAAGACTAAGTTGGCAACTCAGTCAAAAGTAAATGTTCGCAAGCATAACTAAAACGTCAGTGTCCTTCATCATTTATAGTCAGTAATGATGTGTATGTTGCCCGCCTACACGTCTGCCAGTCCCTGTGTTAATATTATTCGCTCCGTTCATGTGTAGCCTTACCCCGTTCGTCACACGAACCACAATAAAACAGCAAAGTGAAAATACACTTCCTGTTATCCTGTATAGCAGATCACTTTTCTCAGATCCACCTTCAGAAAGGCAGGTTTGAAACCTTGGATCTGAAATACCAGACTTCATGTCCTTCTCATATTCTGCAAACTTTGCGCAGTTTTTTTCTCTATTATTGTTATTCAGCTAGATGTTCATATGCTATGATCACAAAAGTGACCGTTTACATTTATTTTAGGCACCAAATGCTTTTGTCCAAAGCAACCTGCAAATGAGGGTTACAGACATTCAGCTGTTAACTTTGGTGTTTCAGTGCGGCTAGACTGACCTTCCAGTGAATGTCCAGGTAGAAGTGTAAGCAGTGTTGGAACAGGAGATACACAATGTCTTCCAAACGAAGCATGAATCCATTCGGCAGCTATTCAAATCAGCAGAAAGTGCAACATTAAGAGCATTCAGGGAACATGCAGTGGTGTGGGCTAGTCAAGGTGTTCCTGGAACAGATAGCTCTCGAGGCGTTTCTTGAAGGCAGAGAGAAAATATGAGAGTATTTCTCTTTGCTGTCCGCAACTGAGTTTTCTGTTGTTACTGATCCAAAAGCTACGAGCCCGACTTGCCTGTGGACCCACTCAGTCCGTGAAGAATGGAGCCAGGCTCCGATCTGGTTTACAGGGCTGCTTCATCATCTGTCAGCCCTCCCAGGGCATAACTTCAGCTTCTTCTTTACGTGCTTGACACAGTCTATTAGCCTTCACCGAGTAGCTTTATAAATTTACAAATCAGATGGCGCCTTTAGAAGACCACACAGAAACACACTCTATAGCATGTCAGTGAGTCTGCCTTTTAATATATATATATATATTTTTTTTTTTTTAAATTTATTTATTTTTTTCTGCCTTGCAGCCACTCTTCACAAATAGACATGCATCGATGGGCACGAAGTAGGTGATGCAGGCAATTCATCTTGGCGTGACATTAAAGACAATCTGCCCAATCAGCTGTGGCGGTGTTCCTCGGTCACCTGCAGATTCCCAATGGGAAAAGCCGATACTTATAGGTTTATTCATTTAGCAGGCAATTTTATGCAACGCGACATGTAGTATTCCAACAGTCCAGAAGTAAAAACTCAAGGGCCCACAGTGAAATCAGTCAGCTAACTGGCAAAGTTGCCACGGTGGGCACAGGATCCTAACCCATTGAGCCACATACACCACCCCCAAAACATGTGATCAGAGATAGTTCTCTATTCCAGGGTTTCTCAACCCAGTCCTTGGGGACCACCAGACGGTCCACATTTTTGCTCTCTCCTAATTGCCAGGGAATTGGGAGAGAGCAAAAATGTGGAGTCTAGTGGTTCCAGAGGACTGGGTCGAGAAACCCTGCTCTATTCAACACCCTAGACCAACTTTCAGGGTTAAGCACCTTGCTGAAGGACCCAAAAGTGATATAATTACCCAAGAAAGGGATTCAAACCAACAGCCATTCCACACATAGAGTCTTTACCCATAGGGTTACCCTAAAATTATTAGGTCCCACCAAGATTTCAATTCAGGTACTTGGATTCAAAGTGCAGAGTGCAAACCCTTGCATCATGGGACCAATGACAGAGCATATTGGTTCTGTCACCTTTGTGAGTTCAGTCTGCATAGAAACAAACTCACTCACTGTAACGGAACATGTTCTGGATTGACTCTGATAAATATTCAGCTGACTTTTATAAGCAGACTTTTGTTGCGATGACAGCAAATGTACTATGTCCTTCGATGGACTGGCATCCCATCCGGGGTGTCGCAAGCCTTGTGCCTGGGATGAGTGCCAGGCTCATTGTGAATAAGTGCTTAGATTAAGGATGAATAGGTAATCACTATGTTATGTCATAGTTACGCAGCAAAATAACTTACCTAACCTCTTTATCTACCTATATTACATTTCACAGCCAGCTGTCACCTATTGACTTTTACGAAAAAAAGTTTAAAACCTTTTTGTTCGTATAGTGCTGGGCTGTATCACCGCAGACTCCGGGTAAATGGAGACTAAGGATCAATGTCATCAATCAGTGGTTCAAGGTAGGAGCTGTACGTTCATGCGCCCCCTAGAGGGCTGGTGGTCACCCTCACCCTGAGCATCATTTGCATTCTGGCTTCTGCTTATTTTTCATCTAGATTTTGTTCTGTTTTATTTAATTATTAATTTGTTTATTATTTGAATCCCTTCCCTCCCCAATATTTCACAGTATGCAGATTTTTTTTTGTCTAGCCACGATTTTGTCCTTCAGGAAATACATGATAGATGCAATTATTTTTAATGATCTAAGCAACGTTGGCCACCCCAGCTGGAGGTGAAGGTGATTCTGGGTAAGGCCACGCTCTCTCTCTCCAGCTGCTCCAGGCGTCAGACTCCCCCGGATTCTTCCAGACGCTGGGGAATTGGCTCAGTGCCGCAGTGGACCTCAAAGCTGTCGAGTAGGCAGGCTTGGGCATGGACCGTCTAGCAGGGCTGAGAGCCCAGACTGCGGCAGTGGGGGGGGTCAGAGGCACAGCTGGGCCTTTAACTCCACACCCCTCATGAGGCCAACAGGGAATGCACTGAGCCTGTGTCGGAGAAACTTCCAGAAGGAACTTCATTGGCAGCAAACGCTGTTCTTCTCTCCTGGTCTAATTGTAAAATTCGGGTTTGTGAAACGTCCATTTTTTTTTTTGAGCTGTTATCAGTTCCTAGGCAAACCTTTACTTGGGAGGACCCCCCCCAAGGAAATTAATGATCATTTTACTGCCCTGGAGGCTCCATCATTTTTTTTTTTTTAATGACTTTTTCTGGGCCCCCTTGTGCTGATGGGGCCCTAAGCAGCTGCCTGGTTCATTTACGTCTGGATCAGGCCCCGGGTGTGATGCCCCCCCCCTCTTCTGAAACCACTTATACTATTCAGAGGGTTGTGCGGGGTCTGGGTCTCAGAGGCTACAGGCACAAGGCAGGAACAACCCAGGATGGGGCACCAACCAACCATCACAGGGCACCCTGACACACACAGACACACACACACTTTGGTAACTCCAAATAGCCTCAGCATGTGTGCGGACTGTGGGGGAGACCAGAGCATCCAGAGAGGACACCACAGTGACATGGAGTGAATGTACAAACTCCACACATGGAGCCCTGATGGAGTCTTGAATGCTGCTCCCAGCAGTGCTGACCACTGCACCACCATGCCCTCCTCAGCGTCTAATACATTATTTTTAAAGAACCTAAAGCGTACAAACTGATTACGTTGTAAAGGTTACTTTTCTGCTGTTTTTGTGATTCCATGTTTAATTGCGTCAAAAATATACATTTCCAGAGGCAAAATATGATATACGTAGTGAAATTTCATTTGATACTGCGGTGTTTCAGTTGACGGGCTGTAAAGCTCAGCGGGTTGTAACACTGTGGCCTGGGGACGTCAGTGGTGTAAATCCTAGGGAGTGATGTCACCACTGGGCCCTTGAGCGAGGCCCTTAAAAATGCATAGAGCTTTTGAGAAAGACGTCTGTTAAATAAATGGGAGTGTTTATATGTCGCTCAGGATGAATCACGGCGCTGCGTTTTGTCGCTGAGTGTTTCCAACCCTGAAAGATAAATGCGAAATAAAAATAATACTGAAGCAGGACGGATACGTTTGCGGACACTGTGTATATATATACAACACAACAAAGACACATGGAAATGACTTTGCCAGTACAAAATAACTTTACCTCTGAAAATAAAAGGGTCACATATTACTTTCCTAGGAAAAATATACAGGTATAATGAAGAGATGTAACACTGGAATATAAACTAGAAATTGTAATCTGAAACTTCAGATAAGCAGTATACTGAAGCCAGTTTTCAATTTAAAAACAAAGACACATTCTTATAAAATGTATTTTTATTCTATGGTTTTTACTGCAGTGGGCCAATCTTGAGATGAAGCATAATTTGCCAAAACAAACCAAAAAAATCAAGCGAAATGGATGTTGCTAGAGATGAAAAGAGAATTTTGAGTCGAGTCCCTGGCTTTTCCCAGAGGGGGTCCAAGGTTTGACAGCGAGTGCAGACCTGTTACTTAGACGATGCACATACATGTGCAAACAGTGAGTCATAATATAAAACAATTTCAATTAAATTTGAACTAATAAATGAAAACTCTTGGATGGGGTGGTTAATATACAGTATATAAAAGCCAAGAATGACAGTTCAGTCATCACCGTTCCCACACGCTACCGTATATTTATACGGAAATTATTTTAGTTATTGATTTCTACTCAAGTTAGTTCCTTGACAATCATCTGCTTGTGATGCCCCATCTACCTACATGTAAATACATGTAAATGTACTTGTAGTGATTAGATCGTTTCTGGTTTATTTATGAAAATGAAGTTTAAGTTCAGGAGTCGCCTACCTGTCCCAATGTGCAGAAGAGCTATCGAGAGGCTTCATAAATGAAACATAAACGCTGAAAGGACGCTTGTATCAAAGGGGGCGACTTTATTAACCTTCGTCAGGGCTCAGCTTCTAACGAGCCTGGCTCACATCAAAGGAACGGAGCTGCCTTTGAGGTCTTTGGTCCACATTCGGCTTATTTCTTACGGTTCTTGATAGAAATCACTTTGCGTTTTGTACTGAATTGCCCATATAAACAAAGCAGGAGCTAAATGAAGCTGATTAACCATCCCATGAAACATCCCCCTCTCTAGATGGCTTATGACAGGACTTTTCAAATCTGACTATCCATTCCAAACCCTGGCCGTGTTTTCAGTTCTCCAAGGTAGTTAGTTTAGTAATTACTGGTTCTGATTGGCCACAGAGGCCTCACACCTGGCTCACAGGTAAAGGAAGGCTGGAGAATCAGCAGGGCTCAGACCTCGAGGAGCGTGATTTGAATAGCTCTGGTTCATGAGGTGTGTTTACCATACATTTTGTGGATGAAATATCATTCCCCATAGGGAAACAGTATCTTAATGGACATGATGTGGGAGGTGAAACTTGTGGTCTCAGGGTGATTTCTTAGGGTTCGGGGCTCAAAGCTCGCCCCCGCACTCCATGTGTGTGTGAAGATTGCCTGCCCTGCCAATGATGCGGGGCTTTTCACAATCCACAGACACACATTTATGTGACCTGAGCTTGCAGAATTATCCATTACTTCTGAGTGTGCCTTACAGTTCTAATTGCTGTTGTCTAACCTCAATCAACTGATCAGCTTTCCATCTGCCAGCATTGAATCAACGAGTGTATTTAATAGCGGGGAAACCGCCTGCCATTGTATACTGGAAAGAAGTATTTTATGATCTCAGAAACCGCCTGTTATCATGCAGTAGCCTTGGGAGGTTATAGGATCGGCAGACAGAATTCAAAGGCTTCTGTTTGGCTTTGCATTTGGAAAACCACAGTAACGTGCAGGTAAACGATTCCCTTAGAGTCTCCGGTATCTAGCTATATCCCCGCATGGTACTGAAGGCCGTCGGTCCTTTCCCCGGGATCTCTGGCCCTTGAGGGGTATAATAACCTTATACCTACCATGGCACAGGAGAATTCTCCAATCTGATTGGTCAGAGGGGTGTTGATTAATTTTCTATATCCAAACAGGTACTGCCAGCCAGGCGAATCACAGTAGAAAAATCAATACGTGATTATAATACTTAATCACAACTGATGTTACTTAAAATTCCACACGTAGAAGACAATTTAAAATTGATGGAAACTATAAAAGAAAAAAATTGCTACAAAGAACACACTAAATGGAGGATTTTCCACTTTCTTTTTACAGTTATTTGAAGGATGGACAAACCCCAGTATAGACAGTCTTTGCCTCCACTGTAGTTACGTATTTCATAATGGATATTGCACATCTTTTTGTGTAATAACCCTAACATGGTCCACAGCCTGGGACCGCTACGTTTGCCAGAAAATGACTTGGAAAGAGTACGACCTGCTGTCTATGCTGTCCTTAACGTTGCTAAGATACGATGGTAAGATTGTGGATAAATAAACACCCCCCTCATAGATAAATGGGGATGTTAGTGCGAATGATTGTACAGTTATGTGGGATGCTTCAGTTGTTATGGTAACAACCTAACACGGCAGCCAATAGCAACGATTGGACTCCGATGTTGGTCACCTTGCGTTGAAAGGCGCGGGGGAGCTGAAGGACGCCTTTATTCCGCCCCGAGGAAGTCATCGAACTGACAGAGACAACAGCAACTTTGAGAAGGTGACCTTGGCGCGAAAACGATGATTCACAGGATGGGTTTAGCATTGCGGGAGTTTCATGTTTGTACTCTCGTCTCTCACCCTCTGTCACCTCTCAGGTGAATTCAGGATCACATGAAAATGCTGGATTGCTGCCTCTGAACTGTTGACAGTTCATCGTGTTACCGTTTCCTGGCTTTCTCTTTGTACCTTTGCTCCTTGAGAGACTAAGAGGGACTTTGACAGCCGGGCTGCGTTAATGGTAGAGAGAAGGGTAACCGTGACTCCTCACATTCTGAGCTTCCTATAAAATCCTTGAGTAGGTGTTAGATCAGGGGTTGACGATCATATCCACAACCCACATACATAACGGCCCTTTCTGGAGAGGATCGCCTATACCTGTGTTACATGGAGGGTTGATGCAGTTATGGGGGGGTCTTTTTTCAAAAGAGACACGTGAGTTAACTCAAGAAGATAGGAAAGCAGAGATACCCACTGCTATTAATCATGGCTTTGTCAGGGTCAGCTCCTGTTGTTCCGCTCTGTGTCCCTTTCCTTCTAGTTCCTCTGCCTCGTTTCAGTCCCGGTCTCATGTCCCTGCTCCTTTCCTTCTAGTTCCTCTGCCCCATTTCAGTCCCGGTCTCATGTCCCTGCTCCTTTCCTTCTAGTTCCTCTGCCCCATTTCAGTCCCGGTCTCATGTCCCT
>JAODJU010000093.1:182625-196268 GCA_026776725.1 Gnathonemus echidnorhynchus
TTGAAATAAACCTACCGGTGAAATTACAGACTTCTCATTTCTTTATTAATGGGTCAACTTAAGAATTCAGCAGGGGGGTCAAATAATTATTTCCCCCACTGTACTAAATAAAGATATATTGCCTGTTCTACTAGTAACCTTTGGAGTTGCTGATATTTGACTGTAATTATTATTAGTCTTGGCTTCACGTCTCTAATCATGTGCATGAAATGAGAGCAGGAAGAGCTAAGAGCTGCTACACAGAGACTGCAGCTGATCACACACGTCCAGCGTTACGCCATTTAAACGTGCAGAAACTTCTGTATTGATCACTTACCGAGCATTTATGACTCTCTTCTATATCCCGTGTCGTGTATTTACTCTCTAACCACATTGTGTCTAATAAAACCGTGGCACTCCGTGCCAACACAAATTTCCACCGGCCTTCGTCGTGTGGCAATAAAGATTCTGATTCTGATACTGATTCTGGGATCAGCTGAGAAGAAATGCTAACTGTGTGGGTCAGTTCTGTAATGTTAGGTGATAGTGATGTGAGGATGAGGAATCAGCAACAGAGAACCTCAGACACCGGGGGGGTGGTGCATGCAGGACGGTAACAGGCTCATCATTCGCCAAGAGTGTGAGGTGTGTTTAGGAGGTGTGTAGGCGGAGACAGGGGGTGAGATCGAGAGTTTTATTTAAGGATTTGGATTGTAAGGGGTTAACAAAAGGATTAAGCAGGTATGACAATGAGTATGAAAAATTAATTGAAGCTTTAGCTGCCAGTTTAGTGGAATATATTAGTTTTCACATTTCCCATCATGCTCTCCTTTTAAAGACATACACACACATGAAGGTGAGAGTGAAGCTTAGGGTCGGAGCACAGGATCAGTCAGTAGCCCATGAGCATTTTGGGTGGCTGAAGGGCCTTTCTCATGGGCCCAGAGGGGACGTGGCTTCTCTGCTGAACATGGGATTTTTGCTGCCAACTTCGTGATCACAGCCACAGAGGCCCAACCCACTGATCCACGCGCTGCCCCCTATTGTTGGTGTCATCAAGCGGGATACAGATATGCAAAAAAACCTAATGGGGATGAGGTTCAGCTGTGGGTTGGGATGGATACGCGGGTCTGGGATTGTTTTCTGATGAAGGGACAGCAGGGTTCTCATGGGAAGGGAAAAGGAAAGTCTCAAAAGTGCACCTAGCCAAACAGAGGCAGTGTTTACCGCCACTCAAGCTACACATTTGCATGCCCCGCCCCGTGGTTTGGAGGCCCCCTGTTGGCCACATAAAATCACTACACTTTATATTAAATGAACCCCTTCCTTATTTAGACGAAGCTGAAGCTGAAGCAGCATGTTCTGTTAACCCGCTAGCTAGCTGTGATCTTCTGACTTAACTCACAAGCTATTTATTTAGTTTTCGATATATCCTGGGGGGGGCCCACAAAGGCTGGCGATCTCTGATTCGAGTGACTTCATCTTTCCCAGACAATGCGAATCCATGCATCCCTTTGAGCACATTTTAAAAGGACAATTTACCTCGATTGTTCCAGAAAAAAATCACCTCAGCGTTCCACAAGCTGGAAACAAATTTCTTTGCCTGGGGAATAAAAAACCATTTAAAAAACTTAGAAACTCTCCCAATAACAGTTCATTTATATAAAGGGGCATTTTTTAAAATAAAAGTGCATTTCACTTATTCATTATTGCCCCCCCCCCCCCAGAAGAAACATTTAAATGAACAGAACGAGACAGATTTTAATTTAGATAAAGGTTATTGTGTAAACCAAATAAGCAGAGCTGCCTTTATTGTTTTTTGAAGTTCTCATATAATTACAAAACAATACGCAATAAAACGTGGTCATTCACAACTTCTGGCTGTTAAAACAGCTATACTGCTTACTATTAGTGTAGTGGTTTCCGTTCGTCAATCAATCGCTCGCCATTCTCAGCCTCTCGAGGAGACACGTGGTAGCTAAGCACGCCCTGTGCAAATATACCTGCCATTAAATTTTCAGCCTGTCACAGGCCTGACCTGATTATGAATAAGTGTGTTTGATTGATCTATCGTTTAATTGCCTATTAACAACAATGACCGACACATGGCAGCTCTATAATTAGGGGTAAATTCAGCCTTGGGAGATTTTAGGAACCATCTGCCTTTGCGGGGCTCTTTCCATGTCGAAAGCTTCTTGCCTCTGGTAAATAATCTCCTTTCCCTACCCCCCCCCCCACCCCCACTTAGAAGGAGAACGAATCTCCCTCATTCCCCTCAGTATTAGGACACTTCAACGTGTCTAAGTAATTAGTATATTTTTTACATTGTATTCATTTCACAGATGCATTTGTGCAAAGGGATGCACATTTTAGAGAAAGCAGAATGGAGTCTGAATCCCTCGCTACAGCTGAATCCCCTCACCTGCTCCGCCTGTCCAGAATACTCACAGCTCCAGAGGATTGTTGGTTAATTTCAGGGCTCACTGACAGCTGCAGCTGATGGCCAGTGAATCGCAGGTTTACTTCCCAGTTTCTTCCCAGTACTTCACTGTGAGTTATTAGTGACTGATGTGTACTTGCCAAAGTGTTCATTCTCCCTGCTTTTCCTGGAGTGATTGATTACCCCCCCTGCATGGTTTTGCCTGAGTACCTCTTCCGATTTTCAGCCCAGTAAGCGTGTGTGATCCCTTCCCCCCTCTCGGAGCGAGTGGGGACCGTGCTTTCCGCACGTCCGCACGTGTGGTTACCTCACCCTGCACCCCCAGCTTCCACTTATCAGCTTTCTGACCCCTGTTTTTCGTACCCAGCCACATTTCCCGTCCTTTGCGTTTGATACCTGTTTGTTCAGCATCTGGATTCTCTGTTCCTGAGCAGCGTTATTACGCAAACGGTCCCTGGACCAATGGGGAGGGCTAATGGCCTCGCTCAGCGGTCTGAGCGTGACGTCGCTCCCCTGACCCTGCAACCTGAACCAGCTCTAGGTCACTGTCCAAGTCAGGTTTTCAAGTTATCTAACACACGTGGCTTAGCGTTTGGTCTTGGTGGTTCTGAGCAGGCAGAATTGATGAAGTGATCACCATTACCCTGATTGCACCGATAATGTGTGATATTACCATAAACGACTTGAACAGAAGAGCTTCTGTTCGTGATTAACTTTCGTTTTAATCACATGAGACGTGTCACCCTTCACTCCTCGAAAGGAACAGCCGCTCAGCGTTGATTATAACGGGTATCGTCTAATCCAAGAGGCACCTGCAGCCCCCAAGAGAGTATCTTAGTTTAATTGACTGCCAGTTTAATCAAACACTGTCTACAGCTTTTAACATATGTATAATCAATTTGTTTATCAAACTCTGTCTACATAAACAAACTGATTATACGTATTTTAAAAGCTCTTTTGATTTGGTTTTATTTATTTCCAGGCTTGTTTGCAGTGCGGATTTCCTTTTCATGTTGGTTGGTGGTACAGTTGTTAGCGCAGTTTCCACACACTTCATGAGTCTGCACTGGCTTTGTGGTGGGGGGCTGCATGCTCTCAGGATGCAGTGCGGTAACCTCTGGGCTATCTACAGCATGCTATGGTCCAAAAACATCTTAAAATGGACTTGGTGTGTGTGTCCTGCCATGGTTTAGCATCCCGTTCAGCATTGTTCCCTGTGTAGCTTCCAGAACAGGCCCTGGACCCAGCGTAGGCCAATCAAGTATGGGAAACCAATGAAGGCCAATACTGGCTTCTGTGCGCTTTGCCAGCCATGCTAATCATTATCTAGTATCAATATTACTATTCGCTGCTTCTCCTGGTCTCATTTTCCTCTCTCCTCCTCAGCCGGGTCACAGACTTGGACTGTCGGTCAGCAGGCGCCCTTCCGATTACGGGCCCGGGATGTGTCACACGCCAAAACACACAGGCTGCCGTTAATGTTGTTGGCGTGGGGGCCAAGACTCAAGTCTGGGTTAATGAGGCAAAGACCAACAGGACAATCACCTCATGTGGAGCGGCAGCAAATTATCCCTGAAAACTTCAATTGGCCAGCTCTCCCTCCTAATCCACCTGCTGCTCAGGACAGAGATTCACAAATCTTTCCTCTCTTTGTGTCCCAGCTCTGGTCTGTACTGTGCAATTTCACACTTGACTGCTCCGATCATAGGCAATAGCAGTCAAATGGCCTTAATATGTAAGATGGGACTTAAGAATGATGGAATGCTAGTTGGTGGGGGGGGGGGGGGCAATTAAGGAGAAGATAAGTCAGGACAGATTATTCAGGGGGACATTCTCTGCTGTGAAGACACTTTTGTATCTTTGAAAAAACACGTTGTATTATCTGCTGGCCCTCAACACCATTTAAGCCAAGGAGACCATATCAGACTTCAGGAAATCTCAGAAAGACCATGCATGCTGCCCTCCACAAAGACGGAGACAAGGTGAAAGGGTGGAAAGTTTCAAGTTCCTTGAAGTTTGCATCACTTAAGACCTGACTTGGTCCCAGAACACACTGATTCTCATGGAAGCCCAATGGAGATAGTGCAGTATGGAATAGAATATAATAGAATAGAATAGCATTGGGGAGAGTAGTATAGTGTGGTGTAACATACTGTGCCATGGTATGGTATAGTATACTGCAGTGTAGTGTAGTATAGTCAGGGATTGACATAATTGGTACTGAAGTGCCCATCACTGTAGATTGAAATATGTGTCAATTTCTTGTCATAACAGCAAAAATGTGCATTAAATAAGTACATATTTGCGGTAAGTTGGGAGCCTATCCCAGGAAGCACAGGACATGAGGTAGGGGGATGGAACACCCCTGATAGGATGGCAGTTCATCACAGGGAAAAGACGTCCAACAGCATTTGAGTGTGTGGATCAGCTGGTTGAGTCTCTGTATCCATGATCAGAAGCTTGCTGGTTTGAATCCCGTTTTAGGCAGAAAAGTCACATCACCTTTGGGCCCTTGACCATGGCCGTGTTGATGGAAAATAGCGATGAAATATAATCCATTAAACTTTTGGTTTAATGAATAATGGTGACCGTTGGAAAGAAGAAACATTTTGTTGAAATCAGACTATTTTAACAAACCTGAAGCAAACACACGTTTGACAAATAGCGTCTGTGTCCTGCTGATTATATATTAACTTTCAGGGAATCTTATTACTGTCATACAGGTTGTCAGGCATGCGATTTGGGGAATGGTCACTGAGGAGACGGGCTTTGGCAAATTGTTAGCAATATGATGCGTTTAGGAGTCTGAGGTAGCTATTCTAGAACAAAGAATGAATCTGCTTGGTGTTCCGTTCTGACAAGGATAATTATGGGGTGTCGGCTATCTGTATAATGCAAAGAAGTTGGAACCTCCTTGGAGATTACTGAATACTGTGTGGGTGGCATTTTTTTCACTATGTTTCTGGAAGTGTTTGAGAGAAGGTCTGCAAGGAACACGATAGTTCTGAGGTTCAGCAACAGTATTGGACTCACACTTCCCTTGGGTGGGATTCCAGTCTACAGCAGGACACATCTGCCATCTGCCAATTCTTTCCATCTGAATGGGTTTCCTTGGGTGGAATGGGTTGTACGGAGCACTGAGTGGAACAGGCAACAGGTGGCAGTCGTCAAAGAGCCGTTATGAAGCCAGAAGCTTATGGGTCCAAATCTGAGAACAGGCTGCAGAGCACTTAAGCAGAGAGCTTAAAGCAAAGGACTTTTTTTGCTGTGAAAATCTGCTTAAAACGAGAGCCAGTCAAGTTCTCTTTTTTAAAAAATGGAGAAGCAAGATATAAGGACTTCTGTTTTGGGTGGTGATGATTTAGATGCTGGGTGGAGCGCCGTCACTGTGCCAGTGATTCCTGATTGGTCGAATGAAGTTGGGGCGGGGTCTGTACGAGTCGCTATGGATAAAAGCCTTTGACAGCTATGCAAGTGGAGGATGTTTAAAATAAGAAAATGAACAGCAGTATTATGCTTAGAAGTAAGTGCCCACAAGCAGAATCCCCAGCCTGTCTGAGTGCTACCCCAGGTGTTAAGCCCCCGCCCCCCCCACATTTTTCCTCAAACATTGTATGGCTGACATCAGTAAGGGGGGGCAGTATGTGCCTCATCAGGTTAGGACGCCAAATCTGCAATCTGAAGGTTGTTAGTTCAAATACTGTGAACGGAAGAATATCTTCACCATCTGGCCCTTGAGAGAGCTCCTTAAATTACAACAAGAACGAATGCAAAATGGGAGTTCTTATGTTCATTCTGTTTGTTGTACTGCATATTATCAGGGTAATGGTGACCTCTTCGTCTAATTTACCTCTGCAGAACCGCTGAGACCGACAGCTAAACACTGTGCGTTAGATAACTTTGAAAGCTTTGATAACTTTGACAGTGACCCAAAGCGGGTCGCAAGGTCGGGAGAACGATGACACCACTGGGTGTCTGAGCAAGGGCCTTAACTCCCAGTGGCTCCGGGGACTGTCTGACTCTGCTTTCTCAACGGTCTGTCGCTCAATAAATCGATAAGGAATATAGGTGGCAGAAATGAGTTCATATTCATGCCGTCGCTGACGTTTCTGGTGACATGGTCACCTTTGTGCTGGTGAATGCCCAAGGCATGGCAGTCAGGGGAGAGAGGAGCTAAATCTTTCTCTCTCTGTCTCTGTCTCTCTGTCTCTCTCTCTCTCTCTCTCTCTCTTTCTCTCTCTGTCTTGTTTACGTAGCATCTGCCGTCGTCTGCTAACGTCGCATGATTACCGAGACCGTTTCTTAGACTTTTCACTCTCATTGTTTGGTTCAACCGCAAGGTCTTTTGAGAAGCTGCGCTTTCTATCTCCCGCTTCTCTCGATTCCTGGTATAACCTCCAAGCCGCTTACGATCCGCGTTGCACCCCACAACGCTGTATGGGGGGGGGAAAACAGCAAATACTGTGAACAGCTCCTCCTTTGTCCTGAGCAAAAGCTCACTCTGATGGAGAAATGGAACTGTGTTTTTTGCTTGATTTTTTCATTTTATTTTCATTCCGTTTCTTCCCTTGACTCATTTATATTCGAGACAGCTTCTCTACGTCATTTTATCCATTTAAGACCCCCTAAGCTGGGTATTGAACCTAGCCCCTCTCCTACAGTACATACCCCCTCTATGTCCCTCTCGATGGCTTGGTCACAAGTCAGTTGTCTTCGTTCATTCTTTGTGGCTAAATATTAATATTTGTTATTCATACACCTATAAGCTTCTCAGAGTCTATTGAAAATCTTTATCTGAGATGTGGGGGCAGCGCTATTCCCCCCGCGCCGATACACAGTTTTACCTCCTAGTACCATGGTCCTCTGGTGATACACTGGTAATTCTGGTAACTTTATTGCCATCCTGTGTCTGCTCTTTAATCAGACAGAGCTCGCTGTCATGGAAACCACGGAATGTAAAGTCCTTTGAATGGGAACGCTCACAAAGCTGCATTTTGTTGTGTGTTATAACAAATAAATATCTATTTAGCTTGATAGCCTGTGTGACTATCCAATGAACTGCCTTTTTTTTTGTCATAGCTGGCGGTTCCTTTGAGGGAGGTGCTGTTAGTTTAGTGTCCTGCCGGGGGCTGTAAAATGCTTCTGTGACTGGAATACTGACTTTCTGTTTGAGGAAAGAGGTGGATGTTTGCTCTCTTGTGCGTTGTCATAGAATCCACTTCCATAATGTCATTCCATCTGATCTACACCGTTCTATATCTTGGGCCGTTGGGGGGGGTTACGGTTTCCATGTACCTTTGTTTGCGTGGATGAGTTTTTCTTTTTTTTATCTACTCCTTTAGCTTGAATGACTCAGCGTGCTATCATGGCTAAGGAGTTTAGCTATGTGTTTACAAACCCTGATGGAGGGAAGTTGATTGTAGCCCATTCTAGAATGAATCCCATTAATCCAGACAACATAAACCTTCATTTGAGTCAGGAACTAATTAAAAATTAGCATTAGTGGAATTAGCATGAAATGTCTTTTTTAACCCCATTTTCCTGAGCCCAATGGATTTTTGTTATATTATTATTGTTTAACTGCTTGAAATTGGGAAATTGCCATTTGGCCTGTTTTCATTCACATTTTTTGTTTGTTACTTTACACTGCTGATATTTCAATTTTAACTCCGTTTACGGTTCCTAAGAAATCTCTTTGTACATTATCAAGTGCATTCTGGGAGTTTTAAGAGACACCGTTACCCCCCACGTTGCCGATTGGTTTGGATCAATCTATTCGTATCTGCTTAGAAGCTATAAGAACTGGACAAGTCTGGAGTTTAACTGTACTGTAAATGAAGTAATGGGATTCCACTGTTTTTTACTAAAAGTGTGAGAAATCTGGGTTCGTCTGGGAAGCTGTAAGCCATCTGGTTGAGCAGAGGGGGTGTGCAAAGGGGCCTTGTTGTGCTGAAAATCTCACAGAACTCAGAAAAAATTATATTTACTTTCCAGCACACAGAGGTTAATGTAATTAGTCCTGTGTTTCTCTAAAAAAGTAGCAACACCTTTAAGAAGTTTAAAAAGTAATACTTTGGGTCACCCAGCAAAGGTACGTATTTCTCCAACCATTCACTGACAGAGTAAATTACTGCCTGCTATGGCTAACCGGTAGCAAATCTAGCTTCCTGAAGTTTGTACCACATTGTCAAAATTTCCCAGCATCCTCTCATTTATAAATAGTCAGGACTCGGCATGGCAGATAATGTAGGTGGATGATCCACTTGTGGCTCAGACACAAAAGGGGTTTATCACCTGTAGCCGGTGGAACCAGGTAGTGGAAGGCTTTTTCTCTCTCTAGCGGATGTGACATTATTAATTAGTTGGTGAGCGGGCATATAAGGAGCATGCTGGGGTCCTAGGAGCAGGCAAATATATGGACACCCGGGGTCCTGAGATGGGTCATGTTCTCCACTGTTAGATGCATGCAGGGTTTAGTGCTGGCGGTGTGGCTATGGTGTTAACTGCATATCAATGTGAAACGATGTGCAATATTGTTCTTTTCATCATATTCACCCACTGACTGGTTTTACATTTCTGTATATGTATACATTGTTTTGTATATTTAGTGTCTGTCCTGTGCTGCCTTATGCTGTCTTACACAGTCTTACCTATTACAAACAAAAGTGAAATTTTGTTTGTAATACCCGTATGCTGTCTACGTGCACTTGTCTGTTTTATGTCTGCACATTGAGCCTGGAGATACACACTTTCGTACGGCTATGCATCCGTTGTTGTACTGTTGTATGGTGTGGATGACAAAGTTCACTAACTTACTTATATTGCCATTTTTATATTACCCAGGTAGGTTTATTGGGGTTTTTTGGGCTGAGGATGTACTTTTCGAGGATTTTTCATTTGTATTATGGGAGTCTAGTGTTCGTCTCCTACAGCTATAGTGCTGGCTGCTGTTCACTCCCTTTATATGTATCTGTCTGGGGCAGGAGGGTTTTATACTTTGTGCAGGTGCTGCTCTTAATTATTTGGTGGTTTTGGTTGTTTCCCTCTAGCCTAGTGGAGATAGGTCACATGTAGCGCAGTACTGAAGGAAATGTGAACCAAAGGCTACTGTTTTTTTTTTTTTTTTATCCCCCCGCCCCCCTCGGTTGCAGGTGGGCCTAAGACAGTTAGGAGACCAACGAGTAGAGGGGTTTTGAAAAGCATGTTCACCCGTGCAGTGAGGTTGCTGTGTAGTGTTTCAAGTTGACCCCTTAATCCCCAGTAACTCATTGGTACCCTATGTCTGGTAGCTCAGCTAACTTAAAATGCTAATGGCTTTGTTATCCCATTTTTATCTATACACATTTATATCGGCCAACCAAAACAGCCTAGACTTCCAAAGTTTAATAAAGATTGAGTCTTTATACTATTTTCTAAGACTCATACTACTTTTTTTTTAAGTCCAAGTTTCCACTAGCTTGGTTAATTTAACTTAGGGGTGGCATAGTCAGCTCACACCCGGGGAAGAGGGGATACTACTTATCAAAACCTGAACACAAGCGGAAAACCACAAAGTAAGTGGTAAAAACCAAACCAAGTAATACAAGAGACTAACTAAATTAGCATCAAAGAAAATGACCCACTAATTAGAGAATTGGAGCGAAAACTAGGACCAGAACAGGGAAACAGGCAGAATTATAAACAGAAAGGAACGACACAGTAGTGTAAACAAAGCAAAATACCCAACTACAGAACGAGGTGGGGCAGGCGCTTACATATACACAACAACCAGGCTAACGGGAGGACAGGTGGAGAACATAAGGCAGTTATCCAGTCAGTGAGGGTACAGCACAATTAGCAAGCACTAAAACCCAAAAACTCAAACCACAAACCGGGATGATTACACTAAGTCAACAAGGAATCAAAAATACAGAGATGGAAGTGAACCAGATACAAGCATGGAAAACCTAAGACAGGCAGACAATTAGAAAATAAGCACCAGGGAAATGGAAAATCAGTAAATACAAAACCTATGTCCAGAGTGTTAACGATCTGAACCACACACAGAACCCACTGAGCCATGCAGCGGCCCAGGTGAAAAGGCACAACCCACTAGGGACTAGTAGGAAGCAAAGGAAGGAACAGGATGGCTAGTGACACCTGCTGGCCAAATGGAGACAAGACACCTGGGACGGGCAGCGACCCTGACAGTGAGACGGTGATCTTCATACACATGTTCCATGTGACCTGCTGATACTCAAACCCAAAACAAAATCCAGGCTCTGCATACTGGCTGTACCAGCAATCCAACGTGCAAAAACATAGATTTAAGGAGGAGTGAGGTGTTTTCCTTATGCCAGCATTGAACATCTTTCCTGTATTGGGCAGTATCCCTGAACGTTCGGTATACAAGTGAATAACTTGGGGAAAAAAAGGTCCATCTTATTCAGAAACCCCATTCTTTTTGTTTTCAAAGAGCAGTGACATTTTCAGTGTCCTTGAAGCTACTCTTTGGCCCTTCACTAAACCTTAGCCTCAGAAAATCTATCTAAGGCCAAATTCCCAGAGGGATCTTCTGTTACACTGTTAACAAGCAAAAGGGAAGGTTGCTTTTTGCACACAAATTCTCTTCAGTCTTGGAAAGCCAGCAAGCATAAAAATCATGCTGTCTAACCACTGGTTTGTACCTGTGATTGAAAGCATAGGCGCATCCTTGCAGAGAAGCCCTTAGCGTGAAGATAATTCATAATATTCCAACTTCTCAGTGGCACTCAACAGAATTATTTTTATCCCGTGGTCCAGAAACTCCTGGAAATAATTCTGTCTGTCTCCTGGAGATACTGATGGGGTGGTAATTAATCCTACACTATTTCTGACTTCTAAAAGTCTTATCTCTTCACTGCATCTTTGCTTGAGGACGTCTACGATGAAAGGTTGTACCGTTCGATTTAAACCATGGAAAGTTTCATGGAAAGTTAGTAACAGTAACTTGTGAAGTTCTGGGAGAGGCCTTGTCTTATTCCCTTCGGTCACCCATACTTGGTCTCCAGAGGGTTTGAATTTATTGAGCCACATTGGCCTACCTGCCCTTAAATGAAACTGTCCCAAACGATATTGATATTTATGAGTGGCTTGCCATGGCTGAGTGGTCAATCACTTTGACAGGCCAATAAGCCAAGGTCCTCCAGTGGGAGAAATAGCAGGGGCGGTTTTGGCCCAATGCACCGAATTCGCCAATTCCGGCTTCATTACTTGAAGGCTCCTCAGAGTCTCTTCTGAAATCAGATCTCGCCAAACACCTCACTGAGACAAGAGCTGCTCCCACATTATATCCCCATGCAGAAAAAATCCAGCCCCCTAATCCATCAAGTCGAGGACGCTGCTCACACTCTCCTGCTGCTCACGTTTGATGAGCTATTTGTGCACCAGTAGACGTTTCTTCTCCCGTTTAATGGTGATCCAGCAGCTTCTTGACCCCAGTAAAGTTTTATGTGATTTTCTCGGTCAAGATTAAGTACGTTGGTGCCCAGGGCATCACAGGAGATAAATACCATTTGATAATCAAAGGTCTGCCTAGTTGTTCCTCTGCCTTTTAATGTTTTGTTGTTCCTGTGTTTGTTATTTAGCTGCCTGCAAAGAGAGTTGCGCAATGTCTCAGTTTTAATGTTTAGCCCCATAAAACATCCTGATGTTCTTCATAAGATATACAGCCGCATAGCTACACCGTCCTCATTTCCATGTAGCATTTTCACTAACAGTCTATGTTGTGCCCAGCCCTGTGTACAATACTTGCTTTAAGCTGCAAAATGTAAAGACGAACATACCGTTGTTGTTGAAAATTCCAGCAAGAGGTGTATAGCTCAGCAGGTTAAACATCTGTGCCCATGTGCGGGTTCATGTCTCACTATCGGGCCCTTGCTCCAGGGGTGCAGGGTACTGACTGTTCTTGTGCTCTGGTTCGAAAATCTGTCTCTCTCGTGGAGAGCAAGAAGGAGTGTGAGAGAACTGCCTGAATTCCCCGATGGTGATGAACAAAGTATCCCGGTTCTATTCTATGTCTCCCAGAGGTAACACATTGGACATTTACTCTCAGTATTGACTGGAAAAAGGTTAAATGGCTGTAAATTCAGCACTGTCTGGACGGCTCTGTAATTCTGTTGATTCATTGTGTTCCCAGTACAATAAGTAATTGCCCACAACTTGAGAACTGATAACAAACTTGGCACAAATTTTGATAAATGCAGCATGGGTTCTCTTATCAGGGACACGCACAATTTTTTATATTTTCTATAACTACTTATCTGGTACTGGGTCACAGGGAGGTTGGGGCCTGTTTCTGAAAACTCACCTTGGGTGGGATTCTAGTCCACAGCAGGACACACACACACACGTAGGGTAAACATATCCTTATGGGGGCCGCTCATTCATTTCAATGGGAAAAATGCTAACGCTAACTATGACAACCTCAACCCCCACCCCACCCTAACCATAAATAACCAAACAAAATACAAGAGTTTTTGCATTTTTAGTTTTTTTATAGCAGTCACTGATTTTTATAAAATAGAGTTTTCCCTTATGGGGACCAGGAAACCGGTCCCACATAAGGGAAAAAAATGGATATTTATCACGTTATGGGGACATTGGATCCCCATAAGGATAGGTAAACCTGCTCTCTCACTCACACACACACACACACTGAGCCGAGAGTAGGATTTTAACCCCATCACCTGCAGCTGTCTGACTTAACTACAGTCCACTGAATGACTCCCTATCCAGAAATGCAAGATCCGTTCTGTTTGGAGTTGGCTAATCATAAGCCACAGACTGTGTGTGGTACAGCAGGCACTGGGCACCCTACGTGAATCAGTCGCCTCAATAATTAGTAGGTACAGGGGGTCATTAGTGGGTTTTCACCTTAATATGATGTTTTTGTTACGCTGGATGTTTGTGCTCCTTTATTAAGGATATTAGGGGCACAGTCTTAGAGCACTGAGGGCAGCTGAGGGGGAGGTTTGGAAAAGGTTTAAAAGTAGTTTAGATCCAAACAATTCATCACGATGAATCACTGACTATTAAAGTTACGGAAAGTCAGCCTGAGTCAGCCAGACAACCCTGGGTTGTTAAATGCGAGGACAATGGATAATTACTCCTTGACCCCATCATGGAAGGTAAACGGATGCAGCTTCTGGAAAATGTCTGCAGCATTTCAGCAATCCCAAAGGTATTTCAGTTTGTCTCTGATAAT
>JAODJU010000093.1:208043-223959 GCA_026776725.1 Gnathonemus echidnorhynchus
CTCTGAGCTATTAGTTAAGTTCTCCCCAAACGAGCTTGATGGGCCGAATGGCCTCCTCTCGTTTGTAAATTTCTTGTTCTTATACTGAAGCCCCACCCCCATAGTGAAGCCCCGCCCCCATACTGAAGCCCCAGCCCCATATTGAAGCTCCACCCCACCTGCCATCACCACGTGAAATTCTGAATGCCGACACCCAGTGGAAGATGCGTCAGGAATCCTTGGGTCATCTGAGTGGCATCTTGCATTACCCGTGTTCCTAGCTTGGCACCTGCATATCCATGACTACAGCGAGGTGAATAGAAGATACAGGCAGTACCAGGGCCAAGATCACAATCTCTCCAGAAGATCGCCCTTCCTCAATTTGCTTCCCTTTCTAAAGAAGTGCTGAAATTCATAATTGAGATGGCAGTCTGGTCTTGATCTTACCAGCTGAGTTGTGTGTCAGAAGTCAGCCTCTCATTCGGCCAAATGTGAGTGGTCCTTGTCTTGAGAATTTTCAAGCATGTTTTCATGAAGAGAATTGTGGCACTTTGGAAATAAAACCTTCCCGGCACCTTAAAGCTTCTCAGGACTCTGAGTGCTTTGTCAGGACTGAAAAATGGTTGACCGCTATCTATTAGCTTACCTCTGTCAAATACTCTTTCTGTTTCACTTAAACTTTCTATCTGACTGAAAAAGGAGGAACCACATTCATTGTTTGTTGAACAATGGCAGTATAGGCAGCATGGAGATGTGTACAGTCACCAAATTGCCCAAACTGTGTGATATTGTGCCCCACAATGGACTGGCATCCCATCCTGGGTCTACTCCAATCTCCTGATCTCCTGTGATAGACTTCAGGGTCACATGACCCTACTTAAGCAAGATGGATGGCTGGATAGCTGTTGGTTGTGACCAGGGGAAAATGGCTGTGATTTGCTGTGAATCAGAAGAATCATTCAGTAAAACAGTGACATCGGGCATTAAATCCACTGCATTTATTTCAGCCATAACAAACATATGTCATAAACGAGAAAGATGTTGCTTAGTGATCACTGGCACGGATTAGCTGACAATCTACCAATCTGTCACATGCAATATCCCATTAAGACAGGAATAGTATTACCCCCTTTAAATGTTCAGTTCATGTAAAATTTAAAGCGAAATTTTTATTATTTGTGTATCATAAATATCTGTCATATTCTGTCATCTGTCATTAAACAGTAAGAAGTGATTAAACAGCATTAGATGTTGAAAAACAATTAAAAAAAAAGTAAAAATTGCATTAGTTTGAAGTGCAGGAGTGTCTTATTTCTCTGAATGTTTCTGTGCATGTTTGGCTGTTTTGTTGTTCAGTCAGAGTTAGGCCCTGGGATGAGACCAGCTGACATGGGGTTTGTTTTCACATCTAGCAGAAACTATTACTGCGCAGATTGCATTTAATGGAGCGAATTATAGTGTGCTTAGTGGAAGGCGGACTCAGACGTGACCTTAGTGCTTATCGCCACGCTCTGATGCTAACTGCTATTATTAATCCACTGTTCTCCTCTCACTCAACCAACTCCTTAATTTCTTGTGTTTTTCTCTGTGTTTTCTGTGTCCCTGTCTGAGTTCTCTTTGGAATGGAGTATTTAAAACTATTATTTTGAAATAATATTAAAATGATTGAACATTACGTCTATCTACCTGCAGGGTCACCTGGAGTCTATTCTAGAAAGCACAGGTAACAAGGCAAGGGGGACACCCTGGACGGGATGCCAGTCCATCACAGGGCACAAACTCACACACATTGCAGGCAATTTACAATCACCAATTGCATGTCTTTGGACTACAGGAGGAAATCATAGTGCTCAGAGGCATCCCATGCAATTAAAATAACAGCTATACCTGACCGGGTCGGGTATGGGGTTCGATATGCATTACGACAGAAATGAGGACGAGTCCGAGATTCTCCTCTGTTCAGTCACCATATCGTGAACAAGCCAAACCCTCATACTCTATGAGCATCAAACTCAGATGAATACAAAACAGCCATATCTGTAGAGCAGGGAGTATACAAAACAGACATATCTGTAGAGCAGGGAGTATACAAAACAGCCATATCTGTAGAGCAGGGAGTATACAAAACAGCCATATCTGTAGAGCAGGGAGTATACAAAACAGACATATCTGTAGAGCAGGGAGTATACAAAACAGCCATATCTGTAGAGCAGGGAGTATACAAAACAGCCATATCTGTAGAGCAGGGAGTATACAAAACAGACATATCTGTAGAGCAGAGAGTATACAAAACAGCCATATCTGTAGAGCAGGGAGTATACAAAACAGACATATCTGTAGAGCAGGGAGTATACAGAACAGCCATATCTGTAGAGCAGGGAGTATACAAAACAGACATATCTGTAGTGTTTGTTTTGTTCAGGTCCAAGTAGTTTCTTTCTTCTTCAATTCTTCCCTTGAATATGAAAGTAGGAGGCAAATTAACACAGGCATCCAAAGAATAATGAGTTTCAAAATAGTTTTGTTTTATACAACATTACTAGACTCCGTAATAATGCATAATGCAAGTCCTTTACCTCGGATAGTTTTTGTGCACTTCCTGGGATAGACCCGAGGCTGAAAGGTGACCCTGAATTGTGATTTAAAATGTGTGGAAACATCTAGCAAAACCTTTTTTTATCTTTAAATAGATAGAACAGGGAAGTCCTGGATCAGAACACAATTTGCTATGAAATAATATCCAGGGGTCCTGTAACTCAGTCCGGTCAGTGCTTGGGTCCCAGGTGGTTTCTGCTGAACCAGCATCCTCCTGGTGTATTGCTGCCCGACACAAGATACCAGATGGGATCCGGCTCCGTGTAAGTCTGGCTGTGACCAGAAAAGACTATGTTCAGCAGATTCTGTGCAAACCTCCCCCCCCCGCACCAACGCCTTTGCATCAAATGACCAAAAGTCACTGATGACGCCCCAATTTCACCATTTGGGATTTAAAGAAATTAGGCTGCCATCTGTCTCCCTGTCTAAAAATGACCCACACTCTATAATTCATCATATTGTTTTTCCAGTCATTCTTTTTTCTTGCATTTATAGATAAGGTAAAAGTGTCTTACGTCAATGATGTTAATCTACTTCTGTTCTAGATTTTTGTTTTTTGTAATAGAGGACAAAGTATTAAAGAGTAGAGCTCAGTAGGTTGCATGATAGGTTCAGTGGTTTATATTTAACACACGATTCGAGGGTTTATAGTCATATGCCCTGAGAACAATCAGTTACACTGCACAATGAATCTCTTAGTGTGCATATCCTTCTGGTCACCAGTAAACACAAATACGTGTTTTTAGGCTGAAGCTTTTATACAAAGTGATGTGTTTTAGTTTGAGACAGCAGGGTCTGGCAGTCCCCAGGAGAAACTGGAGTCAAAGTCCTTGCTCAAGGGCCCTACACTGAAATCACTCTGCTAACCAGGGGATTTGAAGCAACAACCTTTGCAATCACAGGCACAGAATCCTGACCTGCTGAGCCACAGACCTCCCCTATGATTGATATCAACATGAAGTATAACAGTTTCCAGCTGGCACAGGTCAGGACATGGGATTCTCCCTGTTTCCCTTAGTCTTTCAATTTCATTTTCTCTTTGGTTCAGCCTTCCTGTCTGATCTGACCTCTTGTCTCGAATCGTATCCATTCAGAGAACAGTTTAATTGCAAGAGTGGAGGGGGCATTTGAGGGGGGGGGGGGGCGTCACATAGAAAACGAAAATTGTTTTTAGGTGAATTGAAGTTGAAGTGCTGGTAACTGGAAGCAGTCATCACCTTTCCAGGAGCAACTTACAGATGATAATAACTGTTAGCGTCACTGTGAGCTAAAAATCTCATTCCCAGAATGCAAGTCTGCACGACGGCTGTGACCATAGATTTAGACCGTGATATAGGTCAGAACCAGTATTTACAATAACTGCTGGTGTTCCAGCACCTAAAATTTTGGAAGGAATGGTGGAATTTTCCAGAAGGGCAGCTGTTTACAGTCTGTGAGCCAGTGTACAGTCTGTGAGCCAGTGATTCACGGATCAGGGCTAAGAGTGCTGGCCTGGGAAATGTTTTCCCAGAATCCATCTTTGCCTCATTTTCGGTTCGTTATCTGCTGATGACAGAAGCTGGTCAACAGAGAACATTCTTCCACGCCAAAGAATCCACTGCTGTTCGCACCTTTGTTTCAGGACCTCTGCTTCCTCTATTAGCTCTTGCCTCTTTCGGTTTCATTTTGTATGTGTCAGATCTTCTAACTTGTTATAATCACCATCGTAGCACATAAAATGAATCTTTGTTCATCTGCCAATTTCTGTATTTATTATTGTTCTCTGCTGCTACATTATTTATTACCATCATTGACAGTGTAAATATCGTCTAATGCCCAGCCCCCATCTTGCAATATCTTGTGTTTTTTGCTCATTTTTATGATAATTCCGTGCCCTTGATATGATAATAAGTTGATTTGACTTTACTTGACGCAACTTGATTTGATTTCATTAGACTTGACTCAGCTTGACTTGATTTCAATCCACTCAGCTTGACTTGATATCACTTGGATTGACTTGATTTCATTTGACCTGGTGTCACTTCACCTGACCTGATTTCCCTTCCATTCAGTTTATTCACTTTACTTGATTTCACTGCAGCTCACATTATTCAGCTTGACTAGATTTCACTGCACTGCACTTTATTCAACTTGACTTGTCTTTACTTCTCTTCTTTGGGTTCAGTTAATGACATGAATGGATGCAAACAAGATGCTAATTGCATTTTCATCTACGTTGCCACAGCACACTGACCATCCTGCACATCTGCTCTGGACAATCTTGATTTCATTCAAAAAAATCATTATAAATTCATTTATTCTGCGCAGCCTTGACTTAGATCGAATGCCAGCTCTGTACATATAGAGTTAGTCCTTTATACTGTCAAGAGACACAGTGCCACAAGGGCTAACGGACTGTCTGAATACACTGTGCTGAAAGGTCAATAGTTGTGTCTGTACGGACGGGATGCCTGTCCATCACAGGGCATAAGGCAGGGGGACACCTTGATTGGGTAACAGGGAAAAGCATGCAAACTCCATACACATGGAGTCAGGGGCAGGAATCGGACCAGAATCACTGGAAGCATGAAGCTGCAGTGCTAGCCCTGTGTTAATGTTTTTTCTAAGCATGAGTCATTTGGAGCTGTAGTTTCTCCCATGCTGATAGTACAACTGCCAGCCAGTGTTTATCCCCATAATCGGATCGGATATTCAAAATTACATTATGGAAATCTAAAATGGTGATATCCTTTCGGATATCTGAAATTAAAATTATGACTAGTAACAATTGGACTGTAGATATCTGAAATGGGAGTTTTTCCTAGTAAGAATTCAATTGCAGATATCCAGAATGAACATTCTGGATATCTGAAATATAATTGTGGATATCTGAAATTAAAAAGCCCAATAGATAGACATGAATGGCAAAAGTGTCGTAATTTCTCCTAGGAAGAATGACGTTGTGGATATCTGAAATGGCAATTGTGGATAGGAAGAATGTCATTGTGGGTATCTGAAATGCTCTTTCTAATATCTGCAATACATATCCAGTCTAGCGATTAAATGTTAAAACGGCTTGCCATACTCCATGTCTCTCTCCGCTCCCGTGATGCCTCGGTCTGCCCAACGCCACATTATTAATTTTCTGTAAGCTCAGTATAGAGCGGACATGATAACTTTAACGTGAGCAGTTTCTTGAGTAAAAGGCAGTGTTAGACTTACGGAAAACCAAGTGTTTAAAGTTTTTGTAGTTTTAAGTTCTTAAAATGATGAACAAGTCTGCAGTCTTTCTTAGTGTGGTCTGTATTTCAAAATTAATTTAAATAAGGAAAATGTCACATTATTTTACTGCTACGACTTGTATTTAACTTTTAGACCACAGATATTGCTGTACCCAGGAGAGAAACAGCTCTGCAAGGACTGTCTCTCAATTTAGGAGGATATGAACCACCGTCAAGAACATGTCTCAAAGTATTACCTTAAATAAGGAAATATATGGTTCATCCAAAACTTAAATGTAAAATATTTCGTGATACACAGACATATGGTACTTTACAGTAGATTTTTCCATCTTGGGCTCCAACTTCCCTGTATCATTTCATGGATTCCCTCCCCAGTCCAGCTCATGAAGGGCTTGATAAACACCTGGATCAGGTGTGTTGTGCATGGAAGCTATGGAAGTCGAGCCCATAGACTAGATATCAGAACAGCTGGTTTAGAACATTGTTCAAGGTGTAACTTTGAAGTGTAACAAATTGTATCACCATGCTAATGTTGTTATGAAACTGGAGTGTGTGACTCAGTAATGACTTTTCACACTCAATGTGCACGTACTGTAATAACTGTCAGATTCTTTCTGTTCGGTTTTCTGATTTGTCCGCATTCCATTTTTTTAGGACACGGATTCCTTCGAAATGGAACATGAAGACGGGGATATAAAAAGTCATGAGACACCATGTCAGCGCCAGACCAGCACCAGTGAAAGTAGCTGTGTTGTTAGAAGGACAAGTCGTGGTTGAAGAGCTTGCTGACCTTGTCGGTGCATTTGCGATTCTTGTTGGACTTCTCTACAGTCTAAACAGTCAATCAAAAAAAATCAGAAATATACCTTCGGAACAGTCCAGAAGGTGTTCTTGCATCCGGGAGACTCATATTCATATAGAGTGTTGTTACTGAAGAATGTAATCCTGAAATGTGAAAGACTGAAAATGTGAAATTCTTTGTGGATGGGGTTTTTCCCCCGGAAGGGGTTTTCTCTTTGATATAACCCAAGATAATTTGTGCACTACTTTATAGTGATAATATTTTATTATTTATTTTAGTATTGTTTCATCTGTTAGTTTATTTTTTTATGCCTGGGAGGCCCAAAGACGAAAAACCAATTAATGTGAAATGTCACTGGACGAAGTGGCCTTCCCCCCCCCCCCCCAGGAAAAGGTTTTTTTTTTCCTGTAATTTAAACCCCAGATAACTCACAGTTAGATAGGATATGCTGCTCTGTTATAGTGTGAAGCTTGTTGTTTGCTCAGACATACTACTGTCATTGAAAAAACATTGTATACTTGTAATTCTTGTTACTGTTTTGATAAGTCAAAGGCATGTACCACATTATGGTGTGGGGTTTTTTGATTGTGAGACAATAATTTTTTCATGTTTCCACGCACTTAATGATATTTTTTTAATGAGTGTTTTGTTCGGTTTAACAGTCATTCCACAATGTCAGGGTCACAAACTTGATTTTTGTAAGGCCAATATTGACACATTTTTTGTGACATTACAACACTGGCATTAAAATGTGTTTTCAGATGCAAAAAAAAAAAACTATGAATGCCTTGTTTTCGTAATAAAATGGGATTTTTCACACACATATTAAAGTTTCTTAACTGATTGCATTGTTCCTTTTGTGTTTGCTTAATAATAATAAGCTTTTAATTCAGCCAATAAATATATCATTTGCTGAAATTAGTTATGTATTTCCAGCATAGTTTTTTAGCTATGACAAATACACAAGATGTTGAGATAGCTGTAATTTATATTGCTGTTACCAATATTAGTTCATTTTATTTGGGCCAATGTGAATTTATTTGTTAGTCCAAAATTCTAGCATTTCAGTCTAATTAAGATAATATGATTACAACTGAAATGTTGCACTTACTTGTTGTAATCAGTTACTTAAGAATTCTTAATTGGGAGGATGATTTTTTTTTTTATTATTATTATTATTGTTTTCATTGTCGGGGGTATTTGCCCCAGGTAGGGTCTCCTAAGGCAAATTGGTCCTAGGAGAGAGACCAGACTAAGTGCGATTCAGAAAATCCCCATGAGATATTGAACGCAGGACCCTGTTACCCTGCCCGGATTGGGGAGGCTGGGCATAGCCTGAATAAGTAACATGGGTGTGCCCTCCTGTGGGCCCACCACCTGCAGGGAGAGCTGTGGGGGTTGGGTGCAATAGAGATGGGGTGGGGACCTCTGTGGACTGATCGCCAGCTACCAATACTGGCTTTAGGTACATGGAATGTAACCTTGATGGTGGGGAAGGAACCTGAGCTGGTTTGGGAGTTAAAGAAATACCGACTAGATATAGTCGGGCTTACCTCTACACACAGCTCAGACTTTGATATCAATCTCCTGTAGAGGGGTGGGACTCTGTTCCACTCTAGAGTTGCCCATGGTGAGAGGCACCAGGTAGGGGTAGGGCAACTCATCCCCCCCCAGTTTGGTGCCTGTGAGTTTGAATTTACCCCAGTGGATGAGAGGGTCACCTCCCTTCGAGGGACGGACTCTGACAGTTGTTTGTGTGCCTGCGTTGAACACCAGTTCGAAGTTTTCGGCCAACTTGGGGCCCTTGGAGGGGGTGCTGGACGGCGCTCCTTCTGGGGACTGTTATTCTGCTGGGGGACTTAAATGTTCACATGGGTAATGACAGCGAAATCTGATTGGGAGAAATGACCTGCTTGATCATAATACAAGCGGTGATCTGTTATTGGACTTCTGTGCTAAAGAACACCATGTTTGAGCATAAGGGTGTTCATAAGTGCACCTGACACCAGAGTACCCAAGGCTGCAGTTCGATGATCGATTTCGTAATCATATCGTCAGATCTGCGTTCATGTGTTTTGGACACTCGAGTGAAGAGAGGAACTCAGCTGTCAACTGATCACCACTTGGTGGTGAGTTGGATCCGATGGTGGGGGAAGATGCCGGATAGACTTGGCAGACCCAAATGCATAGTGAGGGGGTGCTGGGAGCGTCTGGCGGAGACCCCTGTCCGGGAGATCTTCAACTCGCACCTCCGGCAGAACTTCTCCCTTCTCCTGAGGGAGTCAGGGGACAGGGAGCCTGAATGGGCCATGTTCCGGGATTCCATTGCTAAGGCGGCATTGCGGAGCTGTGGCCGTAAGGTAGTTAGTGCTATAGTCATGGTGGTCAATCCCCGAACCCGGTGCTGGACACCAGCAGTAATGGGAGCTGTCAGGCTGAAGAGACAGGCTTTCAGTCCCACAAGCTAACTATTACCAGCTTTTGGGTATCTATATGTGCAACCTTAAAGTTAATGCAATCAATAATTATTGTTAAAACCTGGTTGAAGTCATATATGCTTTTTTGAAACAAGTTTAAACATCAAGCCCTGCATTTCAAAAACATCAGTGTCCTTTTCAATATCCAATATCCACCGATTAAAACGGAAAACCATAGAAATTCCACTGATGTTTTTTTTTTTTTTTTGCACTCTAAGACCACTTAGGAGCGTTTTAGCTGGTAAAAGGTGCCACTTTCTGAGGTAAATGAGGTGGGAATAAAATGGGCGAGGTTCGATGATGCTGATTACAGTCAGTTCCCAGCAGAGAGCGGTTACACCGAACAAGCAAGACAGCAGGAAGCAAGTGTATTTAATCGACAAGGAAGAGTTTCCCTGCAGAGACATCTGGCTTTTCTCAGAAGTCCTGGTACTCGTGCAGGATTCAGCGGCTTTATACACAGAGAGTGAGTAGACGCCCTGCTCAAGGTCGTTTGGAGAGCTAATGGGTTTTATTGTGTATGTTAAGGGCTGTTGGCGAGAGCGTCTACCTGGCCAAAGGCACGAAGCGTGATGCAGAGTACATGAGAACTTGGCAGGCTGGAGAGACCATCGATGTGAGAACGGCTACAGAGAGTGCGTCACAACTGCTGACCGAGACCTGATCCATAGGAAAGTGGACATTCGAAATGGCCGTAAGCGCTGAATATTAAAATATAGGCTGTCACATAGGACGTCCCCTGTGTTTGCGTCACGTCCTGTTCTGCTAGTCATAAATGTTTTCTTTTTGTTCGTTTTCAGTGATTCAGTGTTACAGAGTACAATTTTCTTAGCAGATGCTTTTATTCAAATGGTCTTTTTTTTGAGAAACCAGAGTCAGACAGTCCCTTCAGCAATCGGGTGGGTTAAGAGCCGTGCCAACAGTGAAATCACTCTGCTGACCCAGGGATTTGAACCAGTGACCTTCTGAACACAGGCAGTGTGTCCTAACCCACGGAGGCACACATCGCCCCCAGCTGACTTTTCCCTGAAACATCAGATAATGTGAATTACTGTAAAAATACTTACCTCTTTTTGATACTTTTGAATTATTACCCTTGGGTGGAGTGCAGGTTGAGGGGATCTAAGTGTGAGAGGAGGACATGGGGGGACTGTAGCTTCCTCGGCCTCCTGCTCATAATCATTACATAAGAATGAGTTTTCTTTCCTCACAGCCAAAGTAAACACACCTCGACTCAGACACCCAATCCAGCTAACATCTGCGGCTCATCCATTACCCATCACCCTCTGCACTCTTATCCATGGCCAAATGGCTGTCTCTAGTTTTCCATAAAATAAACAATGACTGTGTGTATCCCACATGGGGGGTAATGTGTGGCTCAGCAGTGGCCTCTACAGGGATAATTATATGATTCATTGAGATGGGAGACATAATAGGGGCCTAACTTATCATTAGCCAATGATATGTTTTGAATCGGTGAGTGACAGGGGAGAGGCACTTTGAGAACCAATTAGCTTTCAGCTGGGGCCTGTGCCCCTTTTGCCCCACCCCTTTATAGGCCACCTTCCTGAGCCTCTGTCCGCCTTAAAGGACTCCAGTTCTGATCCCATGTCCAAGAGAGTAGCCACGACTCACCCGGGCCCTTGGGCAAGGCCCATAACCCCCTGAAAAATGGTCCTGGCCTGTTGGATGAATGGCTGATTTCACTCAGATCCCAAACCTTATTCTCACCTGTATATGTCTGAAAGATGGGATGTATGAAGAACAAAAGTATTGGGACATATTGAATTCAGGTGTTTCACTCAAACCCATTGCCACAGGTGTATAATCAAGATGTATAAATCAAGCACCTAGCTATGCAGTCAAGTTTACAAATATTTCTGAAAGAATGGGTCATTATGAAGAACTGTCATAAATTGCCACCTTTGAAATAAGCAATAAGAATTTCTTTTCTGCTAGATATTCCATAGTTGAAAGTTGTAAGTGGTATTACTGTAAATTGGAAGCATTTATATAGGAACAACAAAAACCACATAAAGTAACAGAGTGGAGTCACCGAGTTCTCTAAGTTCGAAGAAGCAGCTTTCTGTTGCATCAGTAAACAAATCTAACTCTGTAAGCATATATTTAAGAACATAAGCCGGAAAACGAAAAAAAATGAAGATATCTATGAGCATTTTAGTAGAAATTGAGCAATTTATTGACATATATTATCTTTTTGTCTAAATATTAAATATTTTGTCCAAGCGGAAGATAATGGATGGATGGATATGGATTCAGAATCTGCTATTTCTGATTTATGTATAAGTTTACCTTTTTGAATTTGAAAAAATTTGGACAAAAGGCAAACAGGAAGTCAGAAGTTTTTGGGTTTTTTTTTTTGTTCAAAACCCATGTGGGATGCTGAATGTATGGTTGAGGAATGAATCTGCCTCCATCCATTGTTAACTGAAGAGAAAATTCCAAAAATCACTAATTGCACAAAAATGTTCTCGAAAACATATCCCGGAAATTTGCTCTTCGATATAATAAGTTTATAAATTTGATTTTCAATATGATAAGCCTATAGAACTATAACAGGTTAATTTCTTACAGGAAATATGGCCACAATAGCGGGAAATATGGGTAGTAGAGATGGATGGCGTCTGTGCCTCGATGTTCTCAGAATCCTGATAATGAGTCAGACACATTGTGGTGAAATCCAGCCTCCTCATTCAAACCCTCTCATCAGTGGAAGAGCTGAACTCCATCTGAAGGTGAAGAGCATCTCTTAACCACGTATAAGAACCATGAAGGGGTACTCTGGCCGGAAAGTGACACTCCAACTCTTCTGTTGACTACTAAATCTTTTGTGATTGAATACAGATTTTTGTTTGGGTTGTTGCAATCATGTGACATCTTATATTTTTATGACTTGTATGACAATGGATTTATTGGATTCTTTTCATAATACATCCATCAGTTTTGTGTAGCCACTTACCCAGTGCCTGGCCATACTGAATCGGAAGCAGATCCCAGAATGCATTGGGTGTGAGTCGGGGGAGAACCTGGAGAGGACGTCTGGCCATCAGAGGGCACATCTTCATCTTCACACACTCTGGGCAGCTTGAAGGCACTAATCTGCATCAGTAACCCCATGAAGATCAGGAGAATGTTCAAGCCCTCAGTCAGATGTAGGAATCCAACCCACAAATCTGGATGTGTGCAATTACAGCCCTACCCTCCTAGTCACCAGAATGCTTTCCCAGATCTCGCCAAAGATTCCCATAGATTGCCAGGGGAAAGATTTAAAAAAGGAACGGGTACTGAATGTGATCAGATCCGGTGATCTGAAGTGGCAGAAGAATGTGTCATGATCGAATTTCAAGGAGGCCTGATCTCCCAGGCCACTGGACCTACTGATGATGATTTGTGGGACCTGTCAAAGGTCAGACTTTCTTTACCATATAAGGGCAAATCATAAATCCTCTGCCAAAGGCAACAGATGCAGGCAAGTCTGTTTTTACTTGGCCCCGCTCACACACAGGAAAAAACACAATAGCCATTATGCATAAATGAATGTCCAAAGATTAAAGTATTTAGAACTACTGCTGAGGACACTTAAACAGCAACATTTGCTCCTCGACTGTCCTGCCCATTTAGCCTCCTCAATAGTGACGCACTTTCCAGAAAATGAGTGTGACCCTTTGACAGGAAAGAGAAATCGGATCTCAGCGCAGTCTGAAGGGGAGAGCCAAGCAACGGTGTCTCACCCAGTGAAGTTCACCTTTGTGCTTTTCACACCACCTCTAAGTAAGGATTTTGATTCCTTCCACATCTTCAATGCCAAGACAAGTGACTTCAGGGATGATGTCTTTACTGTGTTAGTTTGAGGTCTTCATAATGTTCACTATGTCCATGGAATGTCATAAATCTGATCCTTCACCTAGTTATGAAAGCCTTTACTCATTTTTCAGCTATTCTTTAAGACTCTGAGATACATATTAGGCCATATAACATATATAACATACATATTAATAAGTCAAAATGACAATAATATCAGCAATGGCTGCAATGATCATTTGTAACATTTTACATTTAATTCACAGACACTTTTATCCAAAGTATTCAATTCAATTCTATTTTATTTGTATAGTGCATTTTCACAACATTACATTGTCTCTAAGTACTTTACATCATTCCCCACCCAAAACCCCCTGATGAGCAGGCCAATGTGCAGTAATGTAGACCTTTTTTTTTTTGCTTTTGAGAAAGCAATATTCGTCAGTCCCTGGAGCCACTGAGCGATTGAAGTTACTCTGACGACCCTGGAACTTAAACCAGCAACCTTCCAGTCACAGACACGGCATCCTAACTTGCTGACAGTTTTCAGGTTTGCAAACTAAGTCACCAAATAATTTAGAAAGTACTCTTCACGGAAAATCAGCAACATTTTCCTCAATACAGTGTATATTTATCATTTTTTTTCCTGGGCTTTTAACCTACAGCCCAATTGCTACAGAGTCTCCACACAATGCACTACGTCTGTGTGAGAATAAACACCACAAGGGATTCAGTTGCATAATTGCTGCGTTTTAGCGTTCTGCGGTGAGTTCTTCTCTCCTAGCGCTTGATTCGAGCTCCCGGTGGCAAACCAACCATATGCTCATTTCATCGCTTATAAAGCAAGGTTAATGTCCGCACCCTCAATATGCGACCCTTAGTGAAGCCGGGCGGGTAATTGTGCTTAATGTGAGCAGAGAATGAAACTCAGACACATGATGAATGCAAAAGTACCCAAACCACATGGCGACTTCCCGTTTAATGGGTCTCGCCCGTCCTGATATGCCGTATTCTACGTTCAATGTCCCCCTGGCACCATTACAGTAACGCGCTTACAGCGAATTTATTTATAACTGAGCACTAAGGAAATCGAATCACAGGATGCCAAGCCGGCCATGGCATGTGATTCACTGATCCAGGGCTTCTTCAGGGCCAGAGGGTCTATGTTTTTTTTTTTTTTGGGGGGGGGGGAGCATAGGTGATTCTAGACCTATTTAGGGGGATTCCCACCAACCTACTTTTTGTCACAGTCCCCCTGAAGAATTATTATTCCACCCAATCCAAATGTCCAATCCATTTAGCAATTTCATGCTTTATTTCTTTGACACCCCCAAGCCCAAGGGTCATGGCCTAAAATCACTCCTGGGGGCTGGGGGGGGGGGTACAATCAAGAGAGGATGTGATATATGCAATAAAGGGCCAGATCAATAAGAAGAGAGCACATTTCTACCAGTCATGACCTCCTGTTGAGGGAGAAGCCGTAAGCCTTTTATATTTCCCTTGGTTCACAATATAGAATAATTACAATTATACATAAAACCCATTGCTAAGCAACATATGCCATTGTGTCATAACTGGTAATGATTATGTCATAATTGGTAATCAACATGAGTGAAGCCACTTATGATTGTCATGAGTGTCACTGTGTGGTAATAATCACAGACATACATAAACACCCATTGATAACTGCTATGAATATGTAATTAGGACTCGGAGATCTCTATGAAGAATGTAAAATAGCACAGTTCTGCCGATGGTGGGGTTAAATCAGCTGGGGTATTCGACTGTCCTGAAGAAGCGGCGGATTGCAAGAGTGAGGCACGAGCTGATTCATAGAGGCAGAAATCTCAGCACAAATGGGGGTGCACTGTCTTTGATGGTCAAGGGGTCAGGGCAGTGAGGTTTTATAGTGAGCAGGGGGGTTATTTTCAGTTATGAGACCATTTTCAGTGGATCGCGAAGTGTGCGGTTAAAATAAATTATTTTCCCATAATAAATTTGGTTCAAAAGTTTAAAAATTTGGACCGTGACTTAATTATCAAGGAAGAATGGGGTTCTGAGGCTAAAGCAGCTGAGTGCCACTGACCTACTGTGTTTATGAGCCAGTCAGGGGCTGGAGTCTCCTTCCCGGCTGGACGTGTCTGGGGTTTGCATGTTCCCCATGACATTTTGCAGTTTAAGAACATGCCAAAACATGTTACGGTGAATTGGAGTTGCCAAATTGTCTGTATTTGTGAGTGGATGGTGTGTGAGTGTGAGTGAATGGTGTGTGAGTGTGAGTGAATGGTGTGTGAGTATGAGTGAATGGTGTGTCAGTGTGCCTTGTGATGGGTTGGATCCCCATCCTGGGTTATTCTTTGCCTTGCACCCGTATCTTCTCAGATAAGCTCTGCACAGGGCAAGCAGGCATAGAAAAAAGGATTGATGGATGGATGGATGGATCCATGCATAGTTCTAATCGTTTAATCGTTTCATCCACTACCAAGAGGGTGGAGATGGAAGCCAGTGCAGCTCTGAGGCTACTCTGTCACCGTCGTGAACCTCCACTGGGTCATTTCCAACCAGAAAATGAAGAACAACCATACCTGGGGAACCATGAAATGAATCACTGTACAAGGAGCTCATTAAGTGGTATGCAGTCTCAGTGATTTGGATTTATTAAGAATGATGACTTAGTTACGCAATCATGGGTATGAACATGAAGGCAGAAAGTGCTGTCATGTTCTCTGGGGTTCTAACTTTAGCTGATATCATATCAAACCTCAAATTGGGACCTTAGATGAATCCTCAGGGGTGGAGGAGGGGTTCTCTGAGCAGGGGGGGTCACAGGAGGGCGGGGGGGGGTCTCAATTAAATTAGCCGACCTGGGAGGGGGGTTCTCAGTAAACGCCTTTGAATTTTGCATGGTCGTCTGTTATCAAAAGGGGCACTTGGTAAAATTTGCTGTCCGGGGTGGGTCGGTGGGGTGGGGGTTAGGGGAGAATGGGATCCCTTGGTAAATTCTTCAGTTATTCGCCTCC
>JAODJU010000093.1:229042-257731 GCA_026776725.1 Gnathonemus echidnorhynchus
AGGTAGCTGGGGAGAGGGAGGTCTGGGTATCTCTCCTGAAGCTGCTACCCCCGCGACCCGAACCCCGGACAAGCGGATGGATGGATGGATGGATGGATGGATGGATGGATGGATGGATGGATGGATGGATGTTATTTTATTCTATATTGTTAAAACTCTTTTTTCATTATTTGGCTTTGTATTACATATTGGTCTTTTGAATACAAAAAAAATTCACTCCATACTTGTATGTTGTATATTTGTTAATATTATAAATATGGATGTAGGGCATGATTCTAGGGTACCTATGCAACGCTGTATCAAGTTCAAAGGAGGGAATAAAAAAACAGTATAGCATCAAATACACAGGACCGATGGCATTCACATGTCTCAGCAGGAAAAAAGATTTAGGTCCAAATATCATTTTAGAAGGAAAAAAACTTGAATTTTTCATCTGGCTGGTGAAAAAAACTCCTTTCACTGTGCATATATGTATGCAATGCATTAATAAACACTAGAATTTGTTCTTTCTCCACTAGTCAAGCCACCCTGGAACAAAAGATCTTCACAGTTAAAGTGGTAATTCTCAGAGCGCCTCACATACACACATTACGGTAATGCAGTCTCCCCTGAGGCAGAAAAAGCCGGAAATCCACTAACCCTGAAGCCGCTGATGTTGCTGTAAAGACACAATATGGACACAAAGAAAAGGTGTTTTGTTAGATTTTATATTCGGACCTTTCCTACAATTTTCCTTTAACTTCCAGATGTTTTTTTCTTTAAATTTGCTTTTGCGCAGATTGCATACATCTGTTTAGCAGACACTTTTATACAAAAGAACACACAGCTGAAGAAACAGGGTCAGCCAGTTCCTGGAGCAACTGGGGATTAAGGGCTTTGCACAAGGGACCAAATGCTGAAATTAATCTGCCAACTACTTCTGATCACAAACTCAACATCCTGACCCAACAAGCCAAACACTGCTTGTTAATACATATAACAATAAGAGCCATTTAGTGTGTGCTAGATAATATTGTGAGAGTAAAAACCGTCAATTTAATCCTTAGTACAGATATTGTATCTCAGCCTTACCTAGTGTAGGCATCAAACCCAAATCTCATATACAGGTTACGGTACTGTACTAGTGATCTGGGCAACTAGGCAACTGGAATGGACACATTTTAAACTTTAATTCCTGTAATATTAATTGTATATTATTTGTGACAAACAATATTATTAACAAGCATGAACTGGTCATGAAGTTATCTTTCAAACGCAACTTGATTTTTGTTTTACTGGACACTTAAAATGTATCCAGTTCCATTTCACGCAACATTTCAATGTGAAATTAAAGTATAGATGCAGAACATATACAATCAACACATTATAAGCGATTTAGAGTCACCAGTTCACCTAACGAGAGATTTCTGGGCAGCAAGAAAGAAACTGTATTTGAAGGAAAGTTGTACATACAAACATGCAAGCTCTATACACACACAGACCTGTACTCATAACTTTGTGGGGACCGTCCATTTATTTCAGGAAACCAAAATCCAAAAATGACAACCTTAACCCCCACCCAGCCCTAACCTTAGCCATAAGTAACCAAGCAAAATGCAAGACATTTGGCATTTTAAGTTTTTTTATTACAGTCATCGATTTTTATCTAATTTAGTTTATCCTTATGGGGATAAAATGGAAAAATGATCCCCACAATGTCAAAATAACAGGTTTTCACACATTATGGGAACATTTTGTAAGGTATACCTGGACCACACATACACACACACACACACACACAAGAATCAAATTCACAACCCTGGATTTTTGAAGTCACAGCAATATAACTATGTAATCATTTCAATTAATTAAAAGTCATAATTATTAATTCATTCACATAAATACCTTTATGATGACAGTTCGTAATTAAATTATAATTAATTACTATGCTTTTACAGTTGATATGCATGGAAATCTAGATTATGGGGTAATGTGAATAGCATGTGCGAATTTTCTCCATTAGCATTAACGACAAATCTTTACACTGATCAATTCATAGCTAACGTGCTGATGTAATTATAAGTAGGTTAATAGCAGAAAGCCATTTGATTAGTGATGTAGTTCATCATCTGGCCTTCAGGGGGTGAAGTAGAGGATTCAATCCGGGCTTCTGACTAGAAGCTAGCTGACAAACGTGGGGTCTGATTCATGGGCCCTGGTCCCCTAACCACAGATCAGATTGGCTCTCTGTCCCTTCAAAGCCCTCCTGATTATGATGTTTGTAGCCGATGTGCTTTGTGCAAATCATTGGAAACACCTTCGATTAGGATTAGGTCTTCCTATGGGAACCCGTAGATTAATAACCCCCACAACACACACAAACATATGTCAGAAAGCTTTGATATCATACAGCTTACATGTGCTCCTAGTCCTGGGCTCAAACTAGCGCAAGACCAGAAGCACAGGACAGAACGGATCTCACGGGGTTGTGGTGATGCCAGACTTCCACACCTGGATCTTGAAGCCCAAAGCGGGAATTAAATCCCAACTCCAATGAAGGAGGTGTGACCTTGATAGACATATCATATTTCCCCAGAGGCATTAAACCAAAAGCTCACGTGTAAATTTTATTGAAGTTCTTCAACTGAAGTTCTTCAATTGATTTGCTTGGACCGAGGCAGCAGAGGTCAGCTGACAGGTTTAATTCATCCCTGGGATTATGTGGGTCTCAGTTTCCAATCCACAGAAATGCTTTTCACATGAGCTGACCGCCCTGACCTTTCCTCTTAGTGATTACATGATGTCCATCGGTTTTTGCTGGTGTCCTAGGCTGAACTTGTGTTAGTTTAGAAATTAATTATAAGCGAACAGATGACAGAAACTGCTGCTTCAATTTATACATTTCAGCACCATCATTACTTTCCTGATAATTTCTCAGCCAGCTTTTGAATTAATCATGGACATTAAGACTGCATTCTTGATACTTCCCATAAAACATTTAGTTTTTCTCATTACTTTGGCACATTTCATGAAACATACTTAACATTCTCTAGACTATAAGAGCATTTCTCCAAACAGTCCATGCATATAGCACAACACTATTGTTTAGCTGTAAAAGCCTGTAACTTACCCCAAACAATTAAATAATGTCTCAAAAGCAAATAATTCCACCAATGAATTAGTCAGTGCCGCCAAAATGAAAAGTACAATCAGCATCATTTTAACCCTGAGCATCAAGATGTTTAGATATATTGTCAACATGTCAGTGTAAGTCTGTCAGTGTAAGTATGTCAGTGTAAGTCTGTCAGTGTTAGTATGTCAGTGTAAGTCTGTCAGTGTAAGTATGTCAGTGTAAGTCTGCTGCTGAGCTCCACAATGCTAATAGTCAGTTCCCACTTTCTCATTGTCGCTGACTGATCATTTTTCTTTAGCTGTTTAACTGTTACTTATTCATGTCAGAGACACCAGAAACAAAAGAATAACTTATCACTGCAATTTTTGGAACATATTTTTAAATCATTTTGAAAGCTTAGTTAACTGCTTTGCATGTGGTGACAATGATCATGTGCATATATATTTTTGAGTACAAAATTATTACAATGGAAAAGTACAACATATATTTTGACCAACCAGAATAAAGCCACCGAAAATTGTGCCAAATGATGACAATTGTACAAAACCGTTTGCATATTTGTATCAAAACATTTGGGGATTTGTGTGGAGCAGTGAGAAATGACATTCTGCTGTGCAGAAGTGACATTATGGTGCGGGGATTACACTTGTTGTTTTGCAAATGTTAATTGTCATCTGAGAAATGCTCCAAAGCAATCGAGAAAAACTGTGAAAATTGTTTCCGAACAATACAAGCAGAACTCAGTCGTACGACTATGGAATAGTGAGCCCTCACTGATACTCCCACTGCCAGCTCCTTCTGTGCAGTTGCAAGCAACAGAGACATAATTTGTTTTGTGTTTCTTCGGGAACATGAAATCATGTCGTTCATATCATTGGACAGTAGGGGGCAGTGTGATGGGCATCTTTTGTATTAATATTATTTAGGTGGTGTTGTCTGGGTAACCATATAGATAGCATTCCCCCACAATGTTCTGTCCGCTGAATAGAACACTTTTATTGTCTTTGCACAGCTGTCATTTTATTGTCTTTGAACGCAACTTAACCTGTGAATAATTCTTTATGATCGCCTATTACACACACATATATGAGCGAGAGTGAGGCTTGGTGTCTAAGCTTGGGGTCATCCATTTATTCAGTGCCCCTGGAGCAATTTTAGTGGTTAAGGGATTCAAACAAGCAACCTTCTCTTCACAGGCACAGAGAGCTCATCCACAGGGCTCTGGGTCTTCAGGCGTCCCCGGCACGGTCTCACTCATATTACTTCAGGTTTATGCTCAGTTAATTAATCGACTGTTATATTTTATCAAATTAAACTTCCAGATCCGTTCCATAAACTGAACCCCACTTGCTCCTTGCCTAATGTACACTATTAGATGAGAAATTCCAGATTCCATAGAGGATGAAGGCCAGCCACAAAAGACTATGCCCACTGGCTGTGCTGCACGAACCACGACCAACAGAATCTGGGGGTATCTGGCCATTCTGACAGGGAACAAAAGCCGATACTGCAATCTGCTTCCCTTGCTGCTTGTATCATCTAGAGGAGAAGTTTCCTTGGCTACAGCTATAGTCACATGCTCTTCATGAGAGGACAACAAATGAAAAAGGGTTCAGATTCCAGCCAATCAGACCTGGAATAGTAAAGCATGTGACTGAGGACAAAAAAAAAAAAATCCCCCAGGCAACTACCTGCCACACAAAATCACGAATGCTTTACATCTGACCCCAAACCTACACAATATAGGATTTCCACAATAATAAAATGTTCAGAGGTCTAGGTTTTCAGTCCGTCGTCTTAGGAGACAGACTGTCATCAATTAATTTTATTCACAAGATGCTTTAGAACATGAATAAAATGCAGTTCAAATCATCTTAAATTAGGTATATCAGGTAATATGTCTGCTGTTGACATCATACTGGGTTCTCAAAGCGCAGCATGAATCAGACCATCTGTCTGTGGGTTTACAATGTTACAGGACAACACGAAGTAAACATTTTCCTAAACATCATTACATTTATGATTCCATTTATTGTTTTATGCTCTTCAGACCCATCCCTGTTGTCTGTTGACTGAGCAGCAGATATAAGAACATTTCAAACAAGGATTTCTGATTGCTGTCCCAGTTCTTTGGCATTCATTTTATCTGTGCACAGGAAAGAATGAATATATAAAACAATGTTTAAAACAAGAAAATACCACCAGAATTGTGGAATTATTTCAATTTTAGATTGACTTTTTTAATCATGATACAGATTGACTAGAAACATGAAAAACATTACATGAAATACATATACAGTTCCTTTATAATTATTTTATTTTATTATTTTTCTTATTTTTTAGTTAAGGGGAACTTACTGTGGTTTAATTTATCCATCTGCTGGTTACCATCTGGACAGGAAACGGTTCGATGTATAAATTGAACAAGCCAGCCCTAGCTGGTCCAAACCTAACTAGTTATAAAATGCTATGACCATCTGGCATCAAAAAAGTCAAAATCTTATCAATTTGAACAGACAATTTGAACGTCTTCTCTCAACTATCCAGTCCCCAGTATATTTTGAAGAAACAAGGAAACGCCCTCAGAAAAGCCAATAGGAACCGTGACTGTGTAAATAATCAGCTTTCGTCAACCCTGATTGACCAATCAACATCTAGGTGCTAATGGACACACTTACAATGCCCTTTGACCTTGGATGTTTATGTTTTTAATCGATAATGAGTCCGGGGCAATTATCCAAGGCAACACGCTAAACTGGGAGGTGTAAATGATAGGATTCAGTAAAACTGGCGATGAATTTAGGTAATGTTTAGGAATGATAATTGGATTTCATTAATGTGGGAGGGACCACACAATGCGATATGGTAGCAATATTTAATGAAGCCGTAGAGAGTGTTTCTGCAATGGAACACGCAATGTGAGTCTACACACAACATGAATACGTAACCACAATGCCCAACAAAATGCAGATTATGTAAAATGTATAGAAATGAAGCTTCATTTACCATTGAAGTGCATTTGAATGCTTCAGTTTTTACACACGTACACAGACGTGAGAATGAGGCTTGGGGTCTAAGCACAGGACCAGCTGGATGGACTACTGGGTCATTTTTTGTGGGGGTGGGGGGGGGAGTTAAGGGCCTTGTTCAAGGGGCTGAGATATGCGTATTCTGCATGAATGGCAGTGGTTTGGTATGGCGGGACAGCGCGTGGCTCAGTAAGTTAGGATTTTGCCTGTAATCGGAAGGTCTTAGGTTTGCATCCCAGAGTCAGCAGTGTCACCACAGGCCCCTGACCCCAGTCGCTCGAGGGACTCCAGGTCTCACCCTGCCTTCTCTGTCACTTAAAAGCACCTGCTAAATAAGTAAAATGGAATTTGAAGTGGAAACCTTCCACCCGCTAGCAGAGAGGCCTGACCCACACAGATGATTATGCAGCATGGGTAGCTCATTCCTGCCTTCACACAGGAACCTTTTATTGAACCGGGCGCAGTAAGTAATTTCCTTTGTTACTAAACTGATAAGTGCCGCTGTCATTTTGTGAAACTTGCTTCACCTGCGTCAGTCCAGTAATTGTGTCTGTTTTTCGTCTGAGAAACGAAATGAATGTTAATGGCGTTTGGTCCCCACAGCCGACGCAGAAAATCCCCCAGTGATCTCTTCAGGGATGAACGAGCCTGCTGTCAGATTACCTCAGCATTTAAATTTAGTTCAACTACAGTTACTTGCTGTCATACTACCAACTATATTTCAGCAATTAATACAATCCAAACACACAAAGCAACTGTATATTGCTGGTGGATTTCATTTGTACTGGAACCTTCTAGAAATACTTGAAAACCATAGTAGCTACATACAGTATACAGGGGGCTGGGTTTGTTGTTTCTGGGACTCTACTCAAAAAGACACGTTGCCCCCCCACACTTACATACCCCCACACAAATACATTGTTTGATTAGTGGTAAACACCTCCACTGTATATATATACTAGGGCTGTTCGATTATGACAAGAATCATAATCACGATTATTTTGGTCAAAATTGAGATCAGAGTTATTTAACTCGATAACTAACTTTTTGCATTTTTTTTGCATGTCTTTTTAACAGTGGATTTACTTGAACCTGGAAGTTAAATTTAATTTAAATGAGAATTAAAAAGGTGCTGGAAAGGGGAGTATTGGATTTGTAACAAACCAAAACTGGGGCATCATCGCAAAACCTAAATGCGACACAATAATCGTTTAATCTCGATTATTTTGTTTTGATAATCACCCGAAGCCAAAATCTTAATTGAAATTAAAACTCGATTAATTGCCCAGCCCTAAAATATACTGAATGCAGACTTTCTCTGCATGCATGTTTGTCAGTCTGTTAGGGTACAGCACATACTGTACCTCTCCAGTTTTCTTTACCTGTTTTACTTTCAGCTTGCCTTAGGGTTAAAGTGTACCACACACCTCCAATCGATGTGATCATGTACTGTGAAGTCTAACACCTACCTACAAGTGGATGTAATTAAAAACAGCGGAGTCCAGCATCTAGTGGACTATTTTGACAGAAAACCGCTGGACCAGTAAATCCACCCACCCCTACTTCCAGTACTCCAGCAATCTACTGTGCTCAAGCGCTCTAATTCCACCTTTGCATTGTAAACCAGTCAGCCCATGTCCTGTTTTCTCTTCCTAGGTGCTTAATGCATGAAAACATGCCGAGACTGAAATAAGCCTCTGACTAAAGTTTTACTTTCCAAAAACTGCGGACTCATTACAGGTAACATATAATCGTATCACTTGCACAAAAAAAAACAAAAAAAAACATTTATTTAATAAATGCAACATACTGCATGTTCAGTTCATAAAACTGATTCCTCTTGGATTCATGCTAGGTCATTCTGTTTGTGCTGTTGATTGCTGAAACACTGAGAAATATGCACTAAAACAGTAAGTCAGGGGTGTCAAACTCCAGTCCTGGGGGGTCGCAGCCCTGTGTAGCTTAGTTCTTTCCCTGATCCACCACAAATGATTCAGCTCAACAGCTATGTGGTAATTAGCACAAGAAGTTGAATCAGGTGTGTTAAATGAGGGGAAACCCAATAATGTGCAGGGCTCCGGCCCCCCAGGACTGGAGTCTGCCATCCCTGCAGTAAGTGTTGCATGTTATTAACTTTTTAAATAAATGGATTTGCTAAGCCAACATCTTGAAATGTGTATATTACTGGAAAGCTACCTTCTACTCCAACTTATGATGGATGAGAAAATTTGACTCAGTCTTAAAGTTCAAAGGCTATGGGGGGATAAAAGAGAGATTGAAATCCCTGATTTTTAATTCAATTTATTTTTTATGCACTTCTCTTCCTAACACTGAAAGCTGTATCATTGCTCTTAACAAAGATTTAAGCGACATGTGCTGACAGCTGACTTGAGGCAAATTAGCACAGCCACAGATAAGAATAACAGTGATTAACCATATGCTGCATTAGAAATCAACCCAAGAATCAAAAGCAGATTATCAATTTCTATGAGAAAAACAGGGTGGGTTCCCACAGTGTGATAAAAACCTGTTATTCTGACATTGTAGGAACCATTTTTCAGGTCCCTGTAAAGATCTGTGAGTGCAATCAAAAAAGTAAAAATGCCAGAAGTCTTGTATTTGGTTTAGTTACTTATGGTTAAGCTTAGGGCTGGGTAGGGGTTATGGTCATCATATTGGGATGAGAGATTTCCCCATAGAAATGAATAGACAGTCCCCACAAAGATATCATTACAAACCTGTGTGTGTGCATGCATGCGTGTGTGTGTGTGCATGTGTGTGTGTATGCATGCATGTGTGTGTGTATGAGTGGAAGGTTTTCCACAAGATTATACAATGAGTCTGTGGGAATTTTTGCCAATTCATCCAGGAGAGCATTTGTGAGCTCAGCCACTGATGTTGGACCATGTCTTTATGGACTTTGCTTTGTGCACTAAGGCACAGTCATGCTGGAACAGAAAAGACCTTCCCCAAACTGTTCCTACAAAGATGGAAGCGTATAATTGTCCATTAAGAGTTCCCTTCACTGGAACTAAGGGGCCGAGCCCAACGCCTGAAAGACACCCCATACCATTATCCCTCCTCCAGCAAACTTTACAGTTGGCACAGTGCAGTCAGGCAGGTAACGTTCTCCTGCCATCCAGCAAACCCAAACTCATCCATCAGACAGAAAAGCGTGATTTGTTACTCCACAAAACATGCTTCCACTGCTCCAGAGTCCAGTTGCAGCGTGCTTTACACCACTGCATCCAACGACATTGTGTTTGCTAATGTGAGGCTTGCATGCAGTTGCTCAGCTGTGGAAGCCAATTCCACGAAGCTCCCAGAGGTTAATGCCAGAGGAGGTCTGGAACTCTGTAATTATTGAGTCACCAGAGTGTTGGTGACTTTTACGCACTGTGTGCCTCAGCACTCGGCGACCCGCTCTGTTACTTTACATCAGGGTTATTCAACTCACGGTCCTCGAGGTCCGAGCACTGCTGGTTTTCCAGCCTTCCTTTACCTGTCAGTCATGTGTGAAGCCTCTGACCAATCAGAATCAGTAATTATTAAACAACTACCTGGGAGAACTGAAAACACAGCCTGGATTTGGAATCGAGGTCCAGAGTTGAAGAACCCTGCTTTACATGGTCTGCCACTTCATGGATGAGTTTCCGTTGCTCCTAAATGCTTCCGCTTTCATTTTCCTGGGGAAGAGATGGCAAGCCGCCAGAGGCAGTGTGATGCCCTGGGCAAAGTTCAGCTGGGAAACCTTGACATTCATATGGATGGTACTTTGACACGTACCACCTACCTAAAGATTTTTGTAGACCAAGCACACCCCTTCATGGCAACAGTACTCCACGATGGCAGTGGCCTCTTTCAGCAGGATAATGCAACCTGCCACACTGCAAAAAATTTTCCGGAATAGTTTGAGGGACATGAAAAAGAGTTCAATGTGTTGACTTGGCCTCCAAATTCCCCAGATCTCAATCTGATCGAGCATCTGTGGGATCTGCTGGACAAACAAGTTTGATCCATGAAGGCCCCATCTCGCAACTTACAGGACTTAAGGGATCTGCTGCTAAGGTCTTGGTGCCAGATACCACAGGACATCTTCAGCAATCATCTGAAGTCGAAGCCTTGATGGGTCAGAGGTGTTTTGCAAGCAAGAGGGGGGCCTATAGAATATTAGACTGGTGGTTTTAATGTCATGGCTGATCAGTGTAAGACCCTTTTACATTGGACTGGGGGTCATTCTTCACCAAAAACCCAATGGAGAGGAAAATTTTCTCAGACTTGAGTGAGGCACGAATAGCTTCTAAGGTGTAAAAATTAATGGAAGAAAAAAAAATGCTGTCATACATCATATTGCTTAACTGGCTTTCAAGACTGCAGTCTATTCCTAGGTGATTCCTAATTCCTAACAGCCTTGCACAGTTTCATACAACAGGCAGGAATCTCCCCTATAGCATGCAATTAATAACCTACATTTGTTTTATTATGTGAGCGGCCATTGATTACATTTCGCCCAGCGCTGGAATTCAGTATATTGTCCATTAATCTCCGAGGGTAAATGATGTAATCTTAAACTGCCTGAGACTGCTTGACAGGCAACAAATTCTAACAGACAGGCAGAAATTTTGTTCACCCTTCTGCAAATCATAGGCTTATGTGCCAGTTTGATTATGAAGTAATACTACGACATTTAGGCTACTCCTTTTCAAGCCTCCATTAAAAGAAAACCCCTGTATTTGTTCATTAGGCCTAACTGTAATTAGGCCTGTTGATTGGGAATTACTGTTTAGCGTTTAACGACAATTATTGTTTGCGGATATCGTTTTTTATATTGATCTATTATTTACCTAACTCTCCTAAAATTGGGAGAGATATGTACCGTACCGCATCCTACCCGCATTGCATGCACCGCACCATTCTATTTGAAATCCATACTCGCTTCGACTGCATGTCATATTAATGGCAATATATGGATGCAGCACCCGTCCCGGGCCTCGTATAAATGCCTAAGAGCGTATTGTCACGTCTCTGATGTCATTTTTTTGCCGGCGCTGGCAGGGGGGTGTGTGCGCGCGGAGCACACGTACCCCGGTCCCGTGCGCTCAATCCGGCAGCCTCGCGCGCTGCGCTCACCAGCCTCTCAGCCCGGAGTGGATCGTCAAAGTTTGCGACGCCTTCCCGTGTGCGTTTATCCCCCCTCGAGTAAAAGACCATTATATAAATTGGCTATTTCTCCAAGTATTGCTTTCACAACTGAACGGGAAGACGGAGAAGTGAAGCAGGGTGAGATACTAAATACTCAGGTATTTTGTGCATTTTCTTGCATTTCCTTTAGTGCATGAGGTAGTTAAACTTAATTTTATGTGCCGCGCAATCTTTATTAATGACTAACACAATGGATCAATTACATAACGATGTAATTGCGCCGCTAACTTTTTCCCCACAGAAAATAGTAGGACTGATGCATTTCTGCCTATTTTGTACGCAGTTTTCCAAAGAAGTCAAGGAATAATGGACAGCAATTTGGTGGAAATATTTAAGGAAGACAAGTGCCTGTCCGTGATGTCGGAAGACTGTTTCATTAACTCTACATGGCTGCCTGTTTATTCTGACACGGACAATTTGACGACCCCAGACCCCTGGGATACTGAGTCCATGCCGCCGATCATACCTCTTATCACGGCAGTTTACTCCGTGGTGTTCGTGGTCGGCTTGGTGGGTAACTGCCTTGTCATGTATGGCATCATCAGGTAAGCTGTACAGTTTAATACAATATAATTTTGCACTGCAAACAGGATCGGGTCTAAAATCTCATATATTAGCTGTAGAAATATCTTATCGTCGCATTTCGGATTTACTCTCGATCCAAACATCTGTATAAAAGAATAAGAACAATCAGTATGTCTTTTAAGAGTTTGAATATAAATCTCATTTTCCAGTGTGTGAGGGCCACCCAGTGGTTGGTGTGTATAGGAAATGGGATCGTTGTTTGCATGATCGAAGGCTGACCACGGGTTAAGTTCCTACAGTGTTCATGGGCTCAGTTGTTTATACGCTGATCTTATCCCTGAAGTAAAGCCCCGTGCTGGTTTATTGTTTTTTCGAGTTTCCGCATAATAGTGTTGAACTGCAAGCGCGTTGAAGCAAAATAAACTTGAAGTGATGTTTTCCCTCAGCTTTTGCTTATCAGCTTGTACTTTGTTTCTCGTTTTTGCTTAAATAACAATGATACACAAACGTTACTGTTAGTTTTCTCGATTTCCTTGATACATTTCATGAAACATACTTAACATTCTCCAAACATTTCTCCAAACAGTCCGTGCATATAGCACAACACTATTGTTTAGCTGTAAAAGCCGGTAACTTACCCAACACAATTAAATCTGTTCTCAAAAGCAAATAATTCCATCAATGAATTAGTCAGTGCCACTTAAATGAAAAGTACAATCAGCATCATTTTAACCCTGAGCATCAAGATGCTTAGATATATTGTCAGCATGTCAGTGTAAGTATGTCAGTGTAAGTCTGCTGCTGAGCTACACAATGCTGAATGATAGTCAGTTCCCACTTTCTCATTGTCACTGACTGATCATTTTTCATTAGCATGCTGTTACTTATTCATGTCATTGACACTAGTTTCAACATTACAAGGCTCTACATTACAGTATGTAAAGCTCACTGGCAAGAGAAAGATACACATGTAACTTCTTCAGATCTTCAGACACAGTAATAGAAATAGTCACACCACACAAAAACAGCAAAGTGTCAAAGAACAACACGTGTACTGAAACACAATAATGTCGTATCGCTGCAATTTATTGAATATGTTTTTAAATCAATTTTAACAGCTGTGGTGGCTGACACAATGATTACATACATGTGTATTTGGGTGCAAAATTATTACATTGGGAAACTACATCATCTATTTTGACCAACAAGACTAAAGCACCTGAAAATTGTGCCAAATGATGACTTTTGTACAAAACCATTTGCATATATGACGTAAAACATTTGGAAATTTGTGTGACGTATTGAGATATGATTCCTTTGTTGTGCAGAAGTGACATTATTGTGTGGGGATTACAATTGTTGATTCGCAAATATTATCATTTGAGAAATGCCCCAAAGCAATAGAGGAAAAACTGTGAAAGCATGTTCAGGTAATAATGTTATCGTGCTGACGCTGACAGAACCTTTCTTAAAATGTTAAAGGTAGACACTAAAGAGCCTTCTCTGCCAGCTTTGAGAAGACGTTCGCAAAACATTGGCTAAAGTTCTGATACCATTTTCCGTTAACTGGGTAAGCGATTTCTATGGGTGGGGATTCTTTTCGTTTTTGAAGAACGTTTCTGGGAATAAGGGATGTGTTCCTACATTCTTCACCCTGTTGCTCTTGAGTTCTGCACTGCAGGCCAGAAGGTATGAGATGCAACAGGTGTCCAGACGAAGCGTGATCACAAGAGCAACATACAGAGATCCTTCAGAGTTGGACTGTTGATCACTTCCCCTTCTGTTGGGTCTAGGCTGGGTAGTGAAAACATATTAACCTATCACTTACAGACAGATAATGACCAGTGCAAACTGGTTAGCTGGCCAGATACCAAGCAATGAGCGTATTCTTCTAGATGCTTCTTTTTAGACACGAGAAACAATCTGTCAATTTTAAATAGGCATATTATCACGGTAGTTATAATTTGGCAATCTGTAATTATCTTATATGATTTCTGATATTCTCTCAGAATGTTTTGAAAGCTTTGCTTACAGTCCATAGGTTGATAGATATGAATTTTCTGTGTATTTGTTGATGTCATTCATTGTATTTTCCTGCCTGTTACAATCCATTTAGATGCAGTAATCACATATATCGATTACTGACTTGTTATAACTTTATATTTGGAGTCTCTCACTTCATCGACCCGTGCTGCTTGATTTAAGATGCTGCTTACTACCATATTCGTTGACTTCACTCTGAAAAACTGAGCGCTCTTGAATTGTTGTAGGTTGAATATACTGTCTAATATTTCTGCGTGTCGAAGGAGTATGTTGTAAATAAAATTGTTTCACAAATGCAGGGAATAGCATGCTTCAAATTTACATTAGCATTACAAAATGTAATTGTGCTTTCATGGATTCAGCAATGGGAGGGATTTCAGTGGCTGTAGTGTTTCCTGCATGAGTTACTAACTTTGCTTCACATGATTTGCATGTGTGCGATGCGATATGAATAAAGCGGTATAATTAAAGCATTTTGGTTTTCTTATTTCTCTTCTCCTGCAGGACTAACATTAGTCCCATATCTTGTGAAATACATTAATATTTATGTAAATATCTTACCAAATACATTTTTCACATCAAGTCCATTTCTGGTTAAATGTATGTGCATGTATTGTACTTGCTGCCAGTTCTCGATTCTTGAATGCAGATCCACAGGCCTTCATGGCCAGGTGGTGATGCAGTTGATCTTGGCTTTAGCATCTCATGAAACATTTACCCCCCTGAGGGCATCCATCACATTCAGGGGCTTTTTTTCAGATCTCTGCACACCGCAAGGCCTTCAGAGCAGAGATTTTCTTTGTAATCTTGGGGGAAAACAAACAGCAGCGTTATCTTCATGTTAGGACAACATCACCCAAGGGGGTAATTGTGGATCATGATGTCACTGTTGGCCAAGAGTTTCCAGCATTCCCAGGGTCTGTCTTTTGTTTCCGGATTGTGTCGGCGTGTGATGTGGTTGGTCTGAGCTTGGGGATTGAAGCTGTGCGATTAGGGCTTCTGGCACACAAGGGGGGAAACCTCACGCGAGTGTGAAATGTTCTGAAGCTTTGCCTTGGAGCAGGATTGATCTTCTCTGCTATGGCAGATACCATAGCAACATCTAAGGCCGTCGTCCAATTGTCTTTTTATATCAGCTGGTATCTAAAGTGCATGAATATGGGCGTGAGTGCGTTTCCTGCAAGGAGCCGACATCTCAGATTCTCATCCTGTCTTTCCTGGGATAGATTTCAGACTCATTGCGGTCTTGTGGATTGAAGATGGGTGGGCGAGTGAATGGATGGGTCTTATATCCATGAGCATGTAATGGGGGGGCAGTGGTAGCCTATGGTTAGGGAAGGGCACTCGTGATTGAAAAGTTGCCGATTTGAATCCCTGACCAGCAAGGTACTACCCCAAGCAGAAAGCAGAAACAATCCTTTTTGCTATCACAAGATTTAAATTCACAACAATGCATCCTGAAGTCTCCTGTGGTCACAACAAGTCCCCTTGTTTTGAGGTCCATCGTCTCATTAGACAAAAATGCTGCCAGACTCAGTTCTGCATAATGAAGGCCCTGACTTTTTATGGAAAATCCAGGAGGAGCTACGGAACTTTATCAGCTTAGCAGCACAAAACGACATTTCCCTTATCTCCTTATAGCAGCGTTTCCCATCCCGGTCCTTGGGGACCTACAGACGGTCCATGTTTTTGTTCCCGCCAAGCTCCCTGAAAGACAGTCCACACTTCTGCTCCCTGCCGGGGGCTGGAACAGAGCAATAACATGGACTGTCTGTGGGTCCCTGAGGACCGGATTAGGAAACACTGCCTTATAGGGACGACAAGCATTTCTCTGCTATCCTGCCCTGCCGATCCAGCCGGAATGATTTCATATCTGTATTTTGGCAGTCTGAGCATGACGGGAGAGGTTGTTCTACTTGTCTGAAGGCAGAGAGATAGATAGAAGACAAAAACTGCTTTACGGGTTAAGTTACCCTGAGCAAACAACACATCGACAGATGTAATGCGCACCACATGACCAATAAGGCCTAATGAACCCAGAGAAGTCAATTCATTTCCCCACAATAATCAAAGACGATTTTGCTGTGAGCTGTTTTCCCTGGACACCGGCCTCATTACGGCCAGTCTGATTGCTACATCGTGCGTCCAAATTACCCAGAAGCCACCATCCGGCACTGACTGCGACGGCAGCCTAATAATGCATGTCTCCGGCACATTAATTGCCTTCCGCGTGTAAAGCGTCCCGGTGGCAATAACTGCAGATTGAACCGGCGCATTGTTCGAGCGGATTCCTGTGCCGACGCAACCGAAACATCCGGCCAAAATCGTGAGGGTGTCAGTAGGCTGTTGGAGCGCGACACGTTCCGTAACCGGAGGATTTATCTCCAGCTCGGTGTAGCCAGATGGCGGTGATGAGTTTGCCTGTTGGGCATCTGGACCTGACTTAATCCGGCAAGACTGGTGGCTTTTTTAGTGTCTTTCTTTTCCTTTAGGCGTCCATCCTCCTTTCAGCTTTAGTCCGTGATGGAATTTCGGACTGGGATCTTAAAAAAACGACTGTAACCCCGGACGTTGTGGACGTTCCGAGTGTTTTTGACACTCTAGCATGCATATTGCTGCACTCCATTGCTCAAAATTAAGCAGTATCTTCCAGTGATGTCATCTGATTTGCATGTTTATCATCCGATGGATCCAGGGGAGGATACAGGGGCCTGACAACAGGGGCCTTGGCTAAATCTGAAAGCTGATTGGCCCCCAGAGTGCCCCTTTCCCTGTCACTCACTGATTCAGAACATATCATTGGCTAATGTTAAGATTGGATCCTCTGTATGAATTATGGCTCCTCCAATGCCCCCCCACCTGATGGGTCTGTTAAGCTGTAAACAAATAAAAACGTACATGAATACGTGTCCAAAATCATTAACATGCAATCATTAAAAACATATAAACATCTTAGACCATAAAATACTGGCTGAACACAACACAAGAGATTAAAATGTGAAAATGGCTGAGCATATGCTCATAACTGGCAGCATGGTTACTGTATTCATGCTTTATTTCCTTGTCTGACTTCTTTTAATGACAGATGTCTCTATCTAATGGCCTAAATAGCTATAAATCACAGACGCTCCTCTCAGATGCATGCAGTCGTTCATGGTCATTCTCTTCCTATTATCTGTGGCATTGGGGCACAGTCAAAATAAATGAATCTGCAAACTGCCGATTCCTGCTTGGAAAAAAACGCCTAAATCTTTTTTTTTTCCCTTAAAGAAAAAAAAACAAAGTAGGAAAGCTTATTACATGTATTATAAACCCTGCCAATCAGACTGTTTATTTTCCCAGTTTTTTATTTGAACTAAATATATATTTCAGGGCCCAAATGCAGGTTACGAGAGTATGAACATCTCAGAATGCCTTGTCCTTTGGACTGTATGTTTCTGCTGAAATATAGGTGTCCACACCGTGCCTGATAAAAAGTCTCCAAGGGCAGGTGACCGAAGCAGACAGGCATCTCGCCAACCGCCAGCCCGCTACAGGTCCTGCAGTGATCTTCCACAGCACACCCAGATGGAGCTTTCGCCCACTTAACAGTCCCAAAATTGTTTACGGCCATTACCGTTCATTACCAACTAAAGTAATGCTTTGCCGGAATGATCCACCGTCAAAAAATACAGGTGTTAACAATAGGCAGGCCATTGACAGTCTGTCTAAAAGCATAATGAAGATGTTTTTTTCTCCACACAAGGGCAGGAAAACATCAGGCACCACCATGACTCCACACATTGGGGCTTTGCAAAATACAGAAAACGATGTTTACGCTCGAACGCCGCAGAGGTCTGGGTAAACGTGCCCCGTGTCATTTATCGTGCTTCTGGCTGGTGGCCAAGGAACCCATGTGACCACAGAACCATTTGATGGTTACCGTGGAGTTTGCCAACATCCGATGCCATGGCTATGGAAACAAAAGGCATGGCGTAGCAAAGTTGGACATACAGGGGCAGGTTTGTTGTTTGTGGGGCCCCACTCACTCAAAAAGTCACCCCCCATGCCCCCACTTAGATGTTTCAAAAATCAAATAAATAGCTAGCAAGTAACTGAATAAGATCCTACCTAACTAGTTGGTTAGCAGAACATGCTGTGTCAGCATCTCCCAAATAAGGAACGCATTTATTTAATATTTAGCATAGTGACACTTTGTGGCCAACAGAGGGCGCCCAAACCTCAGGGGCCCCATTCACATTTGTGGTTTGAGAGATGATGAATGCTGCTGCGTTCATATGCTCTGACACACTCATCTCATAGCCCAGGATGTACGTTTTTTTTTTTTTTATCAAGTCAGCCTACTCTGATGGCAGCCTTATTTAGACATCATAAAAGCTGAAGGCAAGTTTTATTAAGGTTGACGCAATAGCCGCGGGTGAGAGTTTGAGCCTCAGGTGCTGGGCACTGCCAGAGTAACGCCGTTCTAGAGCGATTATCACTGATGGCTGTCTGGCCAGCAGCTGTGAATCTGTCCCAGATGGAAAATGGCCTTTGGTTAACCCAGGTTAAAATGACTGTCTGAACCCAGTCAGATACTTGGACCTCTAAGACGGGCCAACTCAAATCCAATTTTATTCTCCATTTTCAAAAACAAACGTATACAGTTATCCACTCAGACCTGCCATATTTTACTCTTGCAGTCAATGGACATTTGTAAAGCATGTTACCTGATATCCAGCTGCTGTTTATCAACAGAAACTGCCAAAATCCCACCTCCAAATCTCAAGGTGTCTCTCACCCACCCGCTTCCTCTCCTTTCAGATATACGAAGATGAAGACGGCCACCAACATCTACATCTTCAACCTGGCGCTGGCTGACGCCCTCGTCACCACCACCATGCCCTTCCAGAGCACCTACTACCTGCTCAACTCGTGGCCCTTCGGTGAGGTGGTCTGCAAGGTGTTCATCTCCATCGACTACTACAACCTCTTCACGAGCACCTTCACGCTCACCATGATGAGCGTGGATCGCTACATCGCCGTCTGCCACCCTGTCAAAGCCCTTGACTTCCGCACGCCTGTCAAGGCCAAGATGGTCAACGTATGCATCTGGATCCTATCTTCGGCGGCTGGGATTCCTGCTATGGTCCTTGGAAGCACTCAGACTAACAACGGTGAGTACCACATAGGGACGCTTCTCAGATTTTGTAAATTAAGGCAGGGGACATAAGAGGGGCCATCATTCATACAGAGGGGCCGACCCTATCATTAGCCAATGATATGTTTAGAATCAGTAAGTGAAATGGGAAGGGGTACCCTGGCAGCCAATCAGCTTTCAGCTGGAGGCAGTGCACCCGTTGCCCCGCCCCTTATATATGCCCATGAGCATAAATGAAGAACCTAATTATTAACATAACTTTAGTGGCATTCAGTGAAGCCAAGAAGCTTTATCAAGGGCATTGCAACAAATTCCTGGGACTTTCACAACCTTTTAGTCCAAGCCAAGTCAGTAGACTATCCACATTGTGATGACTTGCTAGTTGCTTTGGTGATCGTTTATCGATGTGAATAACGGGTCACTCACCATCACAGGAACCACGGAGTGTGCCCTGCAATTCCCCGAGCCATACATCTACTGGGACACGCTGATGAAGATCTGCGTGTTCATCTTCGCCTTCGTCGTGCCAGTGCTCATCATCACGGTGTGCTACTCGTTAATGATTCTGAGGTTGAAGAGCGTTCGGCTGCTATCTGGCTCCCGGGAGAAGGATCGCAACCTGCGACGGATCACCAAGCTGGTCCTGGTGGTGGTGGCCGTCTTCGTGGTCTGTTGGACACCCATCCACATCTTCATCCTGGTCAAGGTGCTTGCCACCGTGCCCTCCACCACTGCTGTCAACGCTGCCTACTTCTTCTGCGTGGCCCTAGGTTACATCAATAGCTGCCTCAACCCCATCCTCTACGCCTTCCTGGATGAAAACTTCAAACGATGCTTCAAGGACTTCTGTCTGCCCACTAAACTGAAGGCGGACCGGACCAGCAACACCCGGGCCAGGAGCACTCTCCGAGAACCCTCCCAGCCGCAGGAGAACCTGAACAGAACCGGCAAGCCTGTATGACTAGCCGTGGAACTATCCTCCTTTACACCACATGGAAGAGAGGATTCAAATGACCTTGGCTTAACCCAGATCACGTCGGCTGTCTGAACCCATGACGCAACATCTTCTGCTGCAGAATCTACTGATACTCATCTGCTTTGAGGAAGACTGGTGCAAACCCAACACATTCATGCACCCCATTTCACAAAGAAACTACAGAAATAACCATTCGCCAGTAAAAAATCTAATCACGTTGGACAAATTTGTTTATTTAATGATGGCGGACTATACAACATGAAACATCCATTAGCAAATGATCGAGTATCAAAGTCCCATATGTAGGAAACAGATTTAATAATATGTCTGAGAAAAGTTCTTGCAGGATTTGATCAAGGATGGAATATGTGTTGGGTTCATGTTTCATATTTTCAGTATTCATTTAGAACTGTAGAATGTTCCAGAAAGGACACTGATTTGTGTGCCACCATCGATGTACACGCAAGTGGAGGATTTAAGTAATGTGAGAATATTGTACATATGACGTAATTTTGTATAGTGCGTTCTTAATAGCTGTGTATAGAGGCAGGGACAGTGCCTCCAGATGCTTGTGCTAACAGAGATCCATGAACTTCTTAGCGATCACATTCCCGGATCTGCCTCAGTAAGCCTTGGCATCTCTCTGTGCTGTTGTGAGGTGGCCTCGGGCGTGAATGTCTTGAAATTATTGAAAATAAGCTGCCTTCACATAAGTGTGCTTTTTTCCGTTAGCTGTTATGCCTCAAAAGCTCCACAATCAGCTACAAGGAATGAGAATAAGCCGAAGCCATTGGCTTTGCATGCTGTCCAGTTTTCTTTGGTGCGTGAAACGTTTAAATAATGCTCTCATGCTTCTTTTAAACAGTCATATAGGGGATTTCCCATAAAACACATCACATTCATTATTCTTAGCTCTATATATTACATCCATCATTAGCCTTAGCCATCTTAGACAGATGTTTTGCACCCAGGGTTTTTCCATATTTTATCTCTGGATGCCTGTAATATATCTGGGACTGATCAGTCGGCCCTTAGTAGAACAGAGCTTGTTTTCATGCTCATTTTATTTATATAACAAATCCTTTTGTCCAAAGTGATATGCATGTAAGGAAAGCAGGGCCAGTCAGCATCTGTGGAGCTGTTGGAATTAGGGTCTTGTTCAAGGCGAATACTCTGCCCACCACAGAATTTGAACCCACAGCCTCCAGGATAGAGGCACAGATGCCAAACCCACAGCTACACACCACCTCTCCATCACAAGCCACCAACCAACACCGGTATTCCCTCAAGTTGCTATTCCTTGTAGATCCCAAAGGGAACCACGAATCAAAACCTAATGATCCCACATTCACCAAATACACAAGTACAGGATTTTAGTGTTTAATGACATTTAGGAAGATCCTTCGTATTATCTCGTTAAGAGTTCACACTTTTCGACTTTCCTTCTTGCATCCCAATGTGCTTGGTCAAGGTTGTAAGAATTATCATTTTTTAGAGGTATCCCAGAAAATCCCTCTACCAGGATTTCAACCTTTTGCCCAACAGCTGCAGCATCTACTGTACAGAAGTCGCTCCCGGTTTAGAAGCAATTCTAGTATCTCCGTATATTAAAAATGCTAAGAGCTGATTCTTGAATAGATCACAGGCCTGTTTTCTTTTTTATTTGCATCTTCGACATGCCTTACACATGTAGATAGCCCATTTTTGAGATCCTCTTTTGAGAATTTAACTCAACGTTAAGAGTATTAATATTGTGTAACAAAAAAAAAACAAACAAAAAAAAAATCAGTGTGATGTATCAGAGGTCAACAAGAGTGTTTTTTTTAATAATTAAGACTGGTATACTGAAGGACAATGACCTGATGGGTAGGAAAACACTTAGTGTTTATAGCCTAGCTTCTACTGACAGCCCCTTGGTTTTAAACTTTTCCTGACACCTCAAGGGGAGAATAGCATTCTTCGTTGTGCCATTTTTTGATGTACAATCCTTTACTTTTATGGACAGAATAATTTATTCTATTTAACACAAGTGACCTTGAACATCCAGGATCCATGCGTGAGAGTTAGCCAGTTGGACTCTCTGTGCCAGGGAACGTTTGCACTCTAAGTCGCACGCTCTGAAATTCCCAGAGCTGAATGGTGCACTTCAGGCTTGAATCTGACAGCCCATGGGATTATACCCATAATCCATTGCTGCTGGGGGCATAAAAGGATATTCCGGCTCAGAATGGCATCCTTTATTCAAGTTGAGCTTGAACTTCCTGTTAGAAGATGGTGGGAATCCTGGAGTTGAATGTTCATTTGAAATTTGACAGAGGGCTTTACACTTTGACCTTTGCAGGTCTAGTTGTAAATATTATAATATAATTAATATTGACATCTGTGGTACATGTCTCGCTTTTGGATGCATTGATGAATATAGTAACATCTCACTGATACAAGCTTACCCACAAACACATTTCAAAACTGAAATTAAGGTTGTTAAATTAAGAGCTCTTGCATGTTGACCAGCTTTCAGGTAGATATTATAAACTGCACATGGTCAAACTAACACATCCACGATGGCAGGTCATTGTATTTAACCAAAAATATAAAACATAATAGATTTACTCTTCAGGCAAGGACCATTACATTCACTGACCTTGACATGTAATTACTGTTAAGCTTGTGTGTGTGTGTGTGTGTGTGTGTGTGTGTGTGTGTGTGTGTGTGTGTGTGTGTGTGTGTGAGTGTATTTTATTCAGAGTCCCTGATCATTCATCTTGTGTTTTTTCCCACTGTGTACATAAAAGGGGGTTTTAATAACAATTTGTATAGGTTATATAATCATGGTGGATACATATGTATTATGGTTATACTGCAGTATTGGAACAATATATGCTTGTTTTTGTAACAAATTTGAAGAGAAGTTTGAGCAACATGACCTTAGAACAATATTCCATTGCCTGTTATTGCATAAGTGCGAATGTTGTATAAAGCTTTATTTTGCTGTTAAATAGACAAATGCCATGCTAACAAAATGTCTCCCTGCTTTGTTATTGAAGCACCCAGAAGATTTCCACCTTAGATGACCTGTTTCCATTATGTTGAAATTGTATAGCCTCGAACTGTTTGAATAAATGATCTACCGAATAAAGAATAAAGACAATATGACTGTCGATTTTAGCGCATTACCTGAAAAATCTCCTGCGTCATCTCCAACCTTTAAACTCGATGCAAAGTGTGATCAATTTTCACCAGAAAGCTGGGCTTCTTATTAGAAAAACAAGCTTTTCACTCCATTTTCACTCATCATCACATGGTTAGTACTTTTTAGGTCCTTTTATGTTGCCACATGACTCATTGGAACATTTAGATGCTCTCAAGAGTACAACAGCAGTATCCTTTTGAGGTAGAACCTACAGTATCCATGGTTGTGGCTGTTCCACTTTATGGACTCCACACAAATCTGAAAGGATTGCTACCTCCCCAAGTTAACAAATTTTTACCAAACTTCCAAAGACCTTAGAACACTAGTGCCCACTCAAATCCCCAGGATGGCATCTTGGTAACGCCATTGCGTAGAACACACCCTCTACCAGCACCATGGCACAAAAATGCCAGTTGCGTCCCATATGGGAAGTGCATCTTTACTGCATGTTCCTCCTGGGTGGGCTGAGGGACCACATGGGTATTGTTGCCATGGCTTCTGGTGTTGAGATGAGAAGGTTACCATGACAATGGGGACACTTCCTGCACCCCCAACCCCCGTTATCCAGGCGCTCATTAAGACCTAGAAACCCACGACAGTCAAGTGGGTTTGTAGGTCACATCTCAATCTGGCTCATGCAGGGTGACTGGCTCAACTCAATCGCATGGCAGAGAGAAGCAGGAGAAACCTGAGCCAAGACCTTCAACTGAGATAAGACTGCTGCACTGCACGTGCTGAATCAGGTAGGTGGTGCTTTATTGCCTGATCATTTTCCTCTGGCAAACCGCTGTTGTGTTTTATAGCAGGACAACAGAAGCAGAAGCGAGAGGGAAAGAGGACGCCTAATATTCCTTATGCTAAATAATGTCATAAATAATGACTTCCAGCCTGGAATGTGAATCACAGTCTTGTGCTACAAAACAAAAGCACAAACCACAGCCATTGTGTTCACATGGGGGAGGCTAATTTGGGGGTGCTAGTTCAATATTCATTCTTGGCAGCCTATCCATGCAGTATCAGTGACAAGGCTATTAAACATGACCTTTAATCCAATCATCACAAAACACTGGCATAATTAGATAATTATAGTCCAATTATGGTAATTGAGTCTCAAGAGCCATTGTTAATGCATAATTGTGGTTTTCCACAAATGAGACACCGATGTTTTATTTTCGTCATGTATCACTTACTACTTTTCAATCATTTTATAGTGTGACCAATGACTGTGTGTGTATTGTGATGGTGGGGGGTGATTTTATATAAATATATTTTTTTTAAAAAAGCAGAATAGACCATTAGTATTTATGTTGATATTGGTGACTTGTTTTTTTATGTCACTGTTTTGGATCCTAGTCATGGTGTCGCCTACCGTTTTTCCCTGTGTCACCTGAAATAGGCTCTAGACCCATCTCGATTCTTTATTGGATAAGCAGTTACGGATGGATGGATGGATGGATCGTTCAATCGATGGAGGGATCAATGGATGGATGGATGGATGGATGGATGGGTGTTCTGAACTGTAGCCTCAGAAACATGTGGTCTGTTCAGACACTTTACTATGGGCTACACATTCAGTGATGGGTCTTTAAATGCTGCTGTAGCCATGGTAACCATTATAACTCTTGCAGAAGGGCATATACGTCCAAGGCCGACAATTGTGTAGAACATTAATGATGTAAATGTTAGAGGCTGGGTAAATGAGCGCTTTTAGACAGGCCCGCTCTCACACCTACAGTAGCTTTAATATCGAGAGTTTCATCTGTTCCAGGTGAGATTCATACAGTGTATTTAATCTCAGGTATCTCACCTATAACTGGTTCAATGTGAGAGATTTTCTGGGGATTGTTCTGGGTGAGCTGAACCAGGAGATTGCAACCAATGAAACAAATGAAAACTCATGTGGCAGCCAAGGATAGCGGCCTTGGGTTCATATATAGGCAGAGGTGCACTGGGAAGGAAACACTATCTGAGACCTGCGGTAGTACGTACCACAACTCAAGCCGCAGATTAATTGGGCTTCCAAGGCCCCCTGTTGGGCATAAACTGTCACTACAGCAGGGTGAATGGCGCCTTTTTTAGTGAGGCCCCAGAAACAACAAACACATTTCTAACTGACCCCACGGGAGAGTTGTACTACTCCCCTTTCCTATGGTCAGATTAAATTCCTGTGTCTGGTGGCAGGCAGTTTGCTCAGAGCTCAGAGAATTGGTGGGAATGCTGCAGATTTGGACGTGAACGGTGGACGTGGAGACGCTCCCCATGTGATGAGGACTCTGGCTACATCCACTCGCATGCTGAGAGCTCCAGGCTACCTGTCACCAATAAGCAGGTCCTACTGAACCCAAACAAACCCGAGAAGACACAATGACATTTACAGTACCTGTCAAAACTCTGGACGTACCTCTTTCAATGCATTAGTCTCTCTTTTAGCTTTGTTATCCCGCTTATACAAAAACACCTCAAGGTAATGAAATAATGCATATTCAGTATTGCAACAACTAAGAGAACTGGTCAATATCAACATTGTCTCAGATTGTAGACGCTTCAAAACAACCCCTTTTTGCTCTGATGACAGCACTGCAGACCCTTGGCAAACTTTTCCACCAGCTTCCAGATGTAGCCATCTGGAACGCTTCTCCAATAGTCCTGAAGGAGTTTCCACAAGTTCTGGGCACAAGTTGGCTTCCTTGCTCTTATTCTCCAATGCAACTCATGCCAAAGCAGCTCTATAGGGTTTAGGTTGGGGGGATTGTGGGGGCCAGGTCATCTGTCACAGCACTCCATCTCTTTCCTTGTTCACAAGATAATACAGTACTTACATCACCTCAAAGGTGAACTCGGGGTCATTGTCTTATTGGACAAACAAATGATTTTCAGTGCCTGTGGCCAGACTTTTGACTGGTACTCTAGTACTGTGTGTATTTACAAACAGGCGTAGAGCTTTACCTGTGAGACTGACCAGAAAACACAGCTAGAATACTTACAATCATTTAAAGATTAATTTATATTTTATTCATTCTGCAGACACTTTTACCCAAAGCAGCATAGAGTTTTTGAGAAAGCAGGGTCAGATGTTCTCTGAGTGGGGTTAAGGGCTTTGCTCTAAGGTCCAGCAGTGACATTACTCTACTGGCCTTGGGATTCAAACTCACAGCCTTTTGATGACAGTTACAAGGTGCCAACTCACTGAGCCACACACAATCCCCAAAAGACAAGGAGTGGAGTCAGCTATGTATGCAGCGCCCCAGAACAGGTTTTTAGGGTTAAGAACTTTGCTCAAGCACCCAACAAAGATAACGTTACTTTATGGGATTAAAGTGGCAATCTTATATCTCAGATTCTGCAGAACCTGCAGAGGGTGCCTAAAGAACGAGGTTCCACCAAGATTTGAATTCAGATCACTGGATTCAAAGTCCAGAGTGCTACCCATAACACTATATGCCACAGGGCGTTACAGGAAAAGCAGTTATGGAAGATGTACATGAAGCTTAAATGATACATTACCCTCGATTTTTGTAGCACAGGTCTGAGGAAACACGACAATTAGGACAAAGCCATTAGTGTGTGAAGGGTGGTTTTCATGTTTAGTGTCTGTGGCTTTTACTTCAAAATTAGCAAAAAAGGTTTCCTGAGAGCCTTGACCCACACACAGGGACAGGGGAAGGTCTGTCCCCCGCATGGACCCCCCCCATGCACGGACCCCCCTCCCGCACGGACCCCCCCACACACAGACCCGCGCCCTGCTCGTCACTGAGTCGACACACTTCATTAGGCCTCTTCCACAGAGTCCATCGTCATTACTATACGCAGTCGTGCTATGATAAAATATGGATGAATGTTCGATTTATTCTCCATTGCTATTTTTTTATTATAGGTGGATTATACTCTACATAATTTATAAAGGTTACATATAGATAAACCGGACAAATAATGCTGTATTGTCAAGCTACTTAAATAATGTAGTAGACTAAGCTAATATTCTACAAAATATAGCTGAGCTACATGAATGCTCTACCTCAGAAAAATGTAGTAGTACAAGTAGCATAGCTTAGCTACATTGTTGTTACATTTTTTTGTACATAGTACTTTACAGAATCATTGGGGAGCCACTTGAACCACCACCACTGTGTAGCACCCACCTGGATGATGCGATGGCAGTCATTCTGTGCCAGTACACTCACCACACAGTTTGCTAAGGAGGTGAAGGGGCGGGAGAGAATTCACCGGTTATACACAGGGGATGATTTGGAGGCCAGATTTGAAAGGGCCACAGTGGGCAATTTTAGCCAAGGCGACAGGGTACCACCCCTACTCTTTCAAGAGATGTCCAGGGATCTTTTATGACCTAAGAGAGTCAGGACCTCAGTTTTACGTCTCATCTGAAGGACAGCACTATTTCTACAGCACAGTGTCCCTATCACTGCACCGGTGTCTTGCCCCGATCGTCCGCTCCTTCCGTGTGCCACGCCCCCTCGTTAACCTCGTGTGGATTCCCTGTGTTTACCAGCTGTTTCTTGTTGTCATTAGTCCTATGTGTTTAAGTCTGCGTTAGGTATGTTTTCCCCTGTCCGGTAATTGAAATCAGCCGTCTGTTTTGTGTGCCAAGCCTTGTCGTGTGCTACAATAAATCCCTGGTTCCCCGATCCCTCGGCTCCCTGCTCCTGCTTCCTCGGTCCAGACAGGACAACCGGGGCATTGGGATCCACACAGACCACAGGATGGGCTAAAATGTTGGCCAGACCAACACCTCTTCCAGCAGCAACTCAGCTTTCCTAGTTGGTCTCCTATCAAAATACTGGCCAGACCCAAACGTGCCTAACTTCAGATGGATCACCTAGTCTGAACTGCAGGTGGTATGGCTGCTGACATTGAAGCTATTTTAAAATGCATTCTCCTGGACTAATTAAAATATAACATTCACCTCCCAAACCATTCAAATAATTATTTATTACAACTGTAATCTACTCTGCATTTGTTTCGTCTTCAATTGTTTTGACTGGAATGAAAAACAGAAAGAACTCTCCAATAGGACTACCAGCTTCAAACAGTACTAACATTTATGAATGAGTTTGTTTAACAATAGGCACAAACAGCATCCGGAAAAGGAGAAATAAAGAACACCTCCAAAAGGGGCTCCCCATGATTACATAGTCTAAATGCAGAGGTAACTTTATTGTAAACAAAACATAGCATTTTAATCACTTAGACTCTAGATCTGCATTCGGTATCAGTGACTCACATATATGCAATACTTATCTGTGGCAGGAATGAAACTATTTTTTAAAGAAAATAAAACTTAATAATGACAGTCACCCCATCCAATCTGTTCCCTGTGTTTCCTGAAATGAAAAGGCTCTTGGAAGTTCAACGTCGTAAAACCTGCCCCTCACACTGCCCAAAACAATACCCCTACCTTTATCCTTTTCCAATGAAGCTGGTACCACCACCACCATCACCCCCCCCCCCCCCCCC
>JAODJU010000093.1:257831-276975 GCA_026776725.1 Gnathonemus echidnorhynchus
ATTAGTCAGTGTTTATTGCTACAAATTACCACTTGTACTATGAAATAATCGCATTATGCAGGCTACTATACTATGTTCCTTTGCACAGTAAAAGTGCTGGTATGGCTTTGAATCTCAATCGGGGGTCGTTGCAAGATGAAAAAAATCCTTAATTGCTTGGCTTTGATGTGCAGGTTCAGAAAAAAAAATCATATTCTGGGGACACATTTTAAATTCTATTAGTGCATCCAGATTTTTCGCTTCACCCATTCATCTTCTAGCCACTTATCCAGCACGCAGTCATACTGGGGGACTGTTGACCATCTCAGGCAGCATTAGATACCCCTCTCTAAATCCGAAACCCTATGCAAAAGATCAGTTCCCTTTTCTTCTGGGCTACTGTTCGGACGGCTTTCTAAGGAAATGAGCCAAACTTGCATAGCATGATTGGCGGTAGTGATGCCCGTCCACCACAGGGCACAGACATGATTAGGAGATGCCATTTTTCGCCAAACTACAGAAATGCGCCATCCATCCATCCATCTCCCGACCCCTTACCCATGTCAGGGTCACGGAGACCGGCAGCGTATCCCGGGAAGCAAAGGGTACAAGGCTGGGTATGTCTAGGATGGGGTGCCAGCCTATCACAGGGCACATCCATATAATGAGGTAATAGGGGAAATTAAGAGATGCCAGTTAAGGCAACCGTGGGACATGCCATCTTCACATGCTCTGAGAGGAGGCAGGACTCGAACCCCCACCTCTGGAAGTGTGAGGCAGCAGTACTTTCCAAAAAGCCACACTGCAGATACTTCATTATTGCAGGTTTACACTAGCACAACACACACATTCAGATAATAACAGACAGTAACAATGAATCATAAACAACAATAAACAGGAACAGTTCAAATAATATCAGGGAAAGTATTGTACAGAATTCTGTAGTAACAAATTAGTATTGAACAGTGGGATGTACAGTGAGTATTAAACAGTAAATTTTTGAATGTTCTGTCAATGTGCCTAAGTGGTTATGGTCCATTCAGACAGTTGGTTGAGCCCCCCCACCACAACCTAGGGTGACTCATTGTACAGTCTCAAAATGATTCCAGTAAGTTTTCCCCCACCCTGCCAGGGCTGTGCTCCGAGCTTTGAAGAGCTTGACACCTCATACAGACTATGGTCCAGCAGCACCAAGGCTTGTGCACCAGTGCTGCAGAGTGTGGGTGGATACAGAAAGCTAGATGAGAGGAAAATACAAGTAAAAAAGAGACAAGACTGTATTCAAAGATTCATGGGAAAATCAGGCAGCATCCTGATTGGACACTGCATCAAACGACAGGATAAACAAGAGTACAGACAGTGGACAGAATTATATGTTAATATGAAACAGACAATACTGAAAATCAGGTCTGTCCGCGAACAATCGAAGGAAATGAATGTTGTAGGTAGCAAATCAAAATAAAATTACTCAGGCTTTCTTTGTTAAAACAGCAATAAGGTAACAACTGATTCATAACATTAAAACAGAGCACTACCATCCAACCAGTAGCATCTAGAGATGCCATTATATTGCACTAAACTGAAAAGAAAATCTAAATAGATTATAGCTCTTGGGGAAAAAAATAATATTGTTACTGCAAAACTATTTCCTAAATTGTATTTTTTTGCAAGGCTGTCCTTTGTGCATATTTCACAGGAGAGACGGAAGATGAAATGAAATGCTTTGCATGAAACTGTTGTTATTAGCTAATGCATTCATTCCACGAAAAGCTCTCTCCTTTTGATTTATTCCGTCATCTGCATTTATAGAAGGTTGCGTGTAATGAAAATCGACACTTTCCCAGCAGAAAACAAACCACAGAAAAATCTACTGTTGATTTGATTCAACTTTAATCTGAGGATTGATGGGTCAGACTGTTGACTCACAACTCCAGGGCTGGGGGTTTAAATCCCACCTATAAAATACCAGAAGTGATATTCTAATAGAATCATAATAGATCCTAAGTTATAGTAAGTGATCAATTTATAGGAAATATCTTCAAAAGAAGTTTCTGGAAGCACTACAGGGGAACACCCAGTTCATTGCAGGGCACACATACACAGGCACACACCATGGGGAATTTAGGGACGCTAATCCATGTAACTGTGTGTCTTTGGACTGCAGGAGAAAACTGGAGGACCCAGAGTAAATAATGATGTTTATTAGATGTTATTAGCCCATCTAGGGTGCAACCCCAGCCTTGTTCCCTGTGGTGCCTGGGCTAAGCTTCATGCATTCCATAACTCTGACCAAGAGAAGTAAATTGATGGATGGATCGATGGATGGATCGATGGATGGACGGTCGACGAGCGGACGGACAGACAAAATATTGCGCGCACGATCCTTTCCTTCCTTTACCGAATGGGGCAGTAGAGAGTTCCGGAACTCTGGCCACGTGACCGCCGTCGTTCCCGTCATCACTCGTCACCTAGAAGCTTCTTCCGGGTGTTTTGCGGCGTTTTCATTCCTGTGTCCGCCGTGAACAGTTATTGTATTACTGTTATTTTCTCGCCCAAGGCAGATAGTTAAGCATCATCAAAGATGAATCGTATTTTCGGTCGGGGAAAGCCGAAAGGGCCTCCGCCAAACCTCACCGACTGTATAGGAAACGTAAGTACGACTAAAAGCCCATTAAACACTAATCGGGTAAGCAAAACAAAACAGATGAAAACATATTGTCAACCATAAGAAATTTGTTTACGGATTACAAATAAATACGGTGGGTTTTTGACAGTCCCGTATTTTTCACCGGTACGTTTCGATGGGATTAACAGGGTCGCTGTTTAACATAATGTTTTTATACACCGCTTTTCAGCAATAAGCAAAAATGCATGTTAGATTTTGGGAACTGAATTTCCTGGGGTATGCAGAATGGCATTTACTTCTTTCCCGGATCCGTGAGCCGGCCCCTCTGTGTGGCACCCATGCCAGGTGGACTCCAGGGCGGAGTCGATCGACAAGAAGATCGCCCGGCTGGACGCGGAGCTGGTCAAGTACAAGGACCAGATGAAGAAGATGAGGGAGGGTCCGTCCAAGGTAAAGACGCCCCCGTGAGGCTTTAAGGCGGCAGAGCAGGGGGCTTACGGCATAAACACATTACTCGACTTTTGCACTGATGGAAATTTATGGAATCTTTTAATTTATTCCAGAACCAGCCGTTTTGCTATATAGATTTGAATGCTGTCTTGAACAGTCTTGCCATGTACTGCACTGCTGTTTATCTTAGCGACACCATAAATCTGAGGTAATTTTAGGATGATTCCAAGGGCCCCTGAGTAATCGGGGCCTTAAAGAATTTGCATGGGCTGGGTGCCCAATTTGATATGCTTTTTTGGGCCCAAATTCTCTAGTGGTGCCCCTGCCCCCATGGGCCTAGGCAATTAGAATTTCACAGTCTTCCTCTAAACACATGTAGCAGTAAAAAGTGCCACTTGAAATAGTCATTTTTAAACATCTAGTCCTTCATGACTTTCCAGCAAATTCGGAATTTAATCTGAATTCTCTTTTAAGCTGTTATGGTTTATACACCCATTGGCCGCAGGACTGATTAACTTAATGTCTTAGTAGATCCATTGCCCCCAAAGACTCAGTGTGCTTAATGATGAAATGTCTTTCTTTGGTAGAACATGGTCAAGCAGAAGGCATTGAGGGTCCTGAAGCAGAAGAGAATGTGAGTCATCTTTAGTTTGTCTCTGTTGTTATTGATGTATCATTTAAGAACTTCCTGGTGGAACGAGATGAAGCTCTCACACATCAGCATTCATCCATGTTAAATTGTCTTTTCTAAGAATTTTAAAAAAGAAATAGTTTTTATAAATCTATAAATGACAAAATTTCTGCTATGGGTTAACATTTTAAGTTCAGCTTTTTATTTTTATTTTCGTGACTGAAGCGCCAGTGGCTGTATACGATCATGCTTTTAGGGAATAAAATTATTAGCGAAAGAAACTTAAAGGGAGCAGTGAAATAATTAAAAATCGGGCTGAACAGTATCACATTCCAATATCACATTGCGATATAAAATATTTTTGGTTAGTATTGCAATATTTACAAAACAAAAAACAATGATGAAATTTACCCAAAATAAACTATAGCATATTAGAACTAATCTACCAATACAGTGTGTCAAGTAAGTTGTTGGTGAATAAGTTGGGTCAACAGATGCAAAGCAGTGCTATGTAGGAAAGGAGGAGGAAGGAAAGAGGAAAAGTAAAGTGGAAGCCCAGGACAGCCCTGCACCTCTTGTCATTTTCTGTGCGCAGGTATGAAGGCCAGAGAGATAACTTGGCGCAGCAGTCGTTTAACATGGAGCAGGCGAATTATACGATCCAGACACTGAAGGACACAAAAACAACCGTAAGTACACCAGTCAGAGAACAGATTCCTTTCGGCTTAGTTATTTTAAGCTGAGATTCTGTATAAGGTTGCTTAATACCTCCCACCACTATGTGGCACACTTCTTTTGTAGGTGGAAGCCATGAAGATCGGTGCCAAGGAAATGAAGAAGGCGTACAAGAATGTCAAAATTGACCAGATTGAGGTGTGCTTCTTGTTTTTCTCGTTCAATAAGTGTGTTTGTTAGTCTTTAATCATGGATTTTTCTTTGTCATTGTGCAAGTGGTTTACAGAAAAAAAGATAATCAATATAGTAAATGTTTATGTGGGTATTCATTCAAAATATTATCAATAAATAAGCTCTGTAACAGAAGTTGGATGTAAGTAAACATGTAAGTATACTAGAGCTGTTACAGTTGCGCAATTAAACTCGATTACTAAAAAGCATCATTTTCCTTTTTGATTGCTCAACAGTGTGACAGGACTTAAAACATAACTTAAATATCACCACAGAATGACTGCAATGCAAGTATATCTTACAAGGAGACATCTGGGAAAATCAGTAATGCTAGGTTAGCCATAGATATTTTGCTCATGCAAAAGCAGCACCGGTAAACTATTTATTTTTACGTATACGCGATAATTTTGAAAAGGAACTATCATTAAAATAAAATAATGCTTACTAAGTTTCATTTCCAGTGACTGAGTAATAAATTAAAAAAAAAAGTTTAAGTGCAACTTATTGAAGCTTGAACCTAGCAAACTATTGTGTTCCATGAGATGTGACAGTTGAATGTGCATGAAATGCCATATTGATATTAACGTCACACATCGTGCAAGTCTGTCAGGGCAGAAGAATAGTGTGGTAGGTCACGGTGCCGCAGACCGACACTTTGTGTGTGTGGAGTTTACGTGTTTACCATGTTTACCTGCTTGCCGGTCTTTCTGCGGATCCTCTGGTTTCCTTCCACTATCTAAAAAACATGCAACTTAAATGAGCTGCTGCGCTTTAACTGACCGCGTGTGTCACTCAGTGTGCATCCTGCACTGCTTGGTTGATTCCTGCCTCATGCTAATTATAATATAATATATTGTATTATGTGTATTGTATAACAATTACTTAATTTGTCAGATTAGTCGGTAGATTACTTGATTTTTGATATAATCAATAGTGCCAGCCCTAAAATATATATGGTGTCTATAGGTATATGAAAGTGTTTATAGATAAACTCAATGCAGTAGCAATAGTGTAAGATGATTAATCAAAGCAGTATTTAATGTTTAACGGGTGGATGGATGAGGTAGTGTGTCATCAATAGTCTTATAGTGTTGTGTTATTTGTGATGTTGGTTGTGTAGTGTTTTGTTGTTGGATGTGCAACAAATGTCAGGTCATGGTTTTGGGTCAACGTGACCAACCGTGGTGGGTGTCTGGTGACAGGATCTGCAGGATCAGCTGGAGGATATGATGGAGGATGCCAGCGAGGTCCAGGAGGCTTTGAGCCGCAGCTACGGGATGCCGGAGATCGACGAGGACGATCTGGAGGCGGGTGAGTGTGAGCTCGGGGGCGGGGTGTGTCATCTTCTCTGGGTACGAGCGTGGCCGTAATTCCACCGTGTTCGAATGCTCAGAACTGGATGCCCTGGGAGATGAACTCCTGCTGGATGAAGACACCTCATACCTGGATGAGGCTGCCTCAGCCCCCGCCATCCCCGAGGGGATCCCCAGCGACGGCAGGACGAACAAGGTAAAGGTCCCGTTTGTCGTGATCCGCCTGCAGCGAGGACCTCGCCTGCTTTTGGGTTTTAACATTTAAGCCAATTCAAAGTCAACAAATCTTTATTGTCAACTTAAGACACGCGACGCATGATTCATACACTCTCGCTCTCATTGGCCATAATGCAAATGAGAAGTAATAGATAGAATATAAATACTGAGACATACAAACATGACATTTTAAAACATGGACATTAAGCTGAACAAAAGAAAACGTTAATCTCCTGATCGTCGACGATTGTGGAGATTTGGCCAGGAATTGGATGAGCGGAGTTATGCAAGAAATAAATACATTTCAGTTTCTGAGTTTTGACTCTGGGGATATTAGTCCTTTTAGGAGATCCAGTTTTAGACTGTGAGGGCCCAGACTTTGGTCTGGGGATAAAAAAGCCGTTAAGCCTCACTGTCCTGGATTTGAGGCTGTAGAACCTTCTGCCAAATGGCAGTGGAGCCTGGGGTGGGATTTGAACCCCTAACCCTGGAGTTGTGAGGTCACGATGCGATTATAGGTTAACTGCTTTCCTCCAGAGCCCCGCTGTGGGTTTTCGCCAACGACCTGGCCTCCTCAGCTTGACGTCCCCTGTGGTGTTTGCTGTGATTTTCCTCTGTCAATTCCAGTCATAATCTGTGCACAGGGTCCTTTTGTGCTTCACCCTAGGAGGAATACACTTGTTTTCTCCTCTCTTTCAGGATGGTGTCCTCGTGGATGAATTTGGGCTACCACAGATACCTGCCACCTAAGAGAAAAAAAAACAGCGCTCCAAAATAATTTTTATATGTAAAATATGACTTTATAATTCACTCATAATATCTGCTATTGATTTTGAATCTGAGCTGACAGCCCTTTCCCATTTTCTTTTTGTTTCAAAGCGAAATTTCTTTACCCTTCCAGTGTAACTTTGCTGTTTGAAATTGAATGCTAATAAATCCACATTTTCAAATCAGCTTCTTTCAACTGATGTCAAGTTAGAAGGTGTGATTTATCTGTCATGCGTAACTTTTTTTTTGGATGTTTGGAAGAATTATTTATAGCAGGCTGCCATAACCCTGTAGATAACACTATGGCTTGTATGAAAATCAATAAATTGTTTTAAAGAAATGTTTGGAGGTAATTTAGATTCAGTCATTTCTTGGTCTTAAAATAATCTGAGTTCAATTTGATTTTTTTTTTTTTTTAATGTACTATGAAATGTTGACAATTTTCTTTAATTAGATGTTTTAGTTTAAATTTTAGTTTAAAACTACCTTGTAGAATCTAGATGATATATAGTATTGTATATCATGAAAGATATAACCTACACTTCTGAAATGTATATATGATCTAAAATACAGTGCTAATAATTAAACTGACTAGCTATGATATGTAGGTGCAACCATTAAAAAGGAAAATACTTAACCACTGGAATATTATATGTCATTGTTTGTCACCTGGTTAGGCCAACCTAAAAAGTAGGTCATTAGACTATTCTTAGTGGGTCATGAAGTGTGTGTGTGGATTAGGTTTGTTTAGCTCTTTAATGGCACCACCTCCCTGGTTGACAGCCTTGGCTCGTGCTTTACTGAACCAGGAACCAGCAATAATCTGGAACCTCAACATAATCCAGTTGAAAACCGCTGTTCTAATTTAATACATAATGGTAAGTGGTGCGGTGAAATTTTCATCATACGTCTCTATTGTGTTGCAGTTTAATGGCAGATATGACATGCTGCCGAATACAAATTAAATATTATAGTGCAATTAATGTTACGTAATACCCGTGGCACAGTCATACAGTAGATATTATACCTCCAAAATTATCCTCCGGCAATGGATTTGGGGTCACGTGATTCTGAGTGACAGTTTACATGCGTGCCTGTAGGATTATGGTCATTGTAGTGTTTAATGGTGGTTTCTGAGCAAATTGCGATACCTTTACAAAATTACAATTGCTACATCTAAAGTCACATTACACATTAATCATGGTATACATGCACATAAAACAGTAATCGAACGCGGCCCTTCTCGTTATTAAAAACATTAAAATTAAATTTATCTATTAATTACAGCAGCACAAAAGTTTTAACTTCACAAAAATAACAATACTAATGTAATGACTGAATGATCGTATTGTGGGGTTACGTAACAACAGCATAAATGTCAGCAGTGAGCAGGACATCTTGAATTTAAATCCACTCTTCGGGTGACAAATGAGGATATTCCTAAATAATACCTTCAAGCAGAAAGACTTAAAATAAATTGCTCGTTAAAAAATTATTTTCAATGTTATTGTTCACTTGGTATAGTGAAATTTTAATAATAATAAAAAAAAAAAACATTTATAGACCCCCGCGTAAGGGTCTGAGTGTAAGACGTGTGGATAAGATGTTTAAAATTTAAGATGTTTCAATTTGTTAAAACAAATAAGAAAAAATGGCTGTTATCGTATTCACATTGTTCTGTGATATTTTGTAACTTGTTTGTTATTCAGCTAGCCTTTTGGGCCTATGTATAATTACATATTATTATAATTGTATATCCAATAATATGTATCATTTATGTGGGCATAACCCGGCATTGTAAAGCTGGCGTGAGCGGCATTTAATGTTATCAATATTTTGACTGTGGGGAGGGTGATTTCCTGTTTAACCAGGAAGCATCTCTAACTAGTCCTCCTGCAGACGGATCGCAGACATGGCTGAACCCACGCTTACGGTCACCGTGGCATACGGTAATACCCTCTTCTGCTTCGCGCCTCTGCATTGGAAATTAACGTATCCGATTGCAAATATATGTATATGTTTTGAAGGGAGTTGGTAAAGTCACCAAAGCTGACATATGCGCCCTTCCAGCCAGCGTCAAGCACAGCGTCGCCCTGCCGGCGCCGGCCGGAGCAGAGCCGCTGCTGCGGGACCTGGCCGAGGAAGTGGCCCGTGTGACCGGTGTGCCGGTCCCTTCCCAAAAGCTCATCTTCAAAGGTGCTCCGCCGGCAACTGTCGGGAAAACTATTTCCCATTTACCGGAGTTAGCAGTGGGTTCGATATCCGCCAGCCATTCACAGATTCTCTCTGTATTTACTCTATTAAAATATTACAAAAACAAGGAAACTCCACATTCACAAATCAGTGTGTTTGTGAAATTACACGCACACCTTGGTTATTCGATTACTTCATCCAATAAATGGTGAAAATGCAAAATAATGCAGCTCCTTTAGTGAATTAACGCGTTCGCTTGGCTTTTGACAGTCCGCAACGTTTCAAAATAAAAGTCTCAAATGGAAAAACAAAGAATTTCTTTAACGGTTATGACCGAAGACGTTCAACACTTGAAAACTCCATTCCAATGTGTTACATACTTACGCGAAATCACAAGCACATACTGAGCCCAGTAACATGTAAATAATGGTTTAAGCTAACAGCCATTATTTTTCTATGTAGGTGGACATAGGGCATCCTAAATTTCAGCTTGTGGTCAAAGGACATGATTAAACCTACACATATCCTGTACCATGGCACTTGTGAAACCTCCAGGTGATTTGTGAAATTAAATCATATTATATCATATTCATTATTTTCTATTATGGTGGAACGCAGACCATCCTAATGCTGCAATGCCAAAGAACCCAGCAACGATATTTCAGCTTGTGGTTTGACACATGTGAACCTACACATATCATGCACGTTGGCACTTGTGACACCTGCAGGCAATTTGTGAAAATAACTTGCATGCCTTATATCCATTATTTTCTATGCAGGTGGAACATAGAGCATCCTAATGCTCAAAAGCCAAATACACTAATTACATTATGGTATAAGCACCACCTACACAGAAAATAATGGATATGATTTAATACGATTTAATTTCACAAATCGCCTAAAGGTTTAAGTGCCAACGTACAGGATATGTATAGGTTTACTCATGTTCTTTGACCACAAGTTGAAATTTAGGATGTCCTATGTCCACCTGCATAGAAAAATAATGAATGTTGGCTTAAACCATTATTTACAGTTTTGCAAGTGTTAATGGGCCCTGTATGTGATTGTGATTTCGTGTATGTTACATATTGGAATGGTCATAACCGTTAAGAGATTTCTTGTTTTTCCATTTGGGACTTTTATTTTGAAACGTTGCGGACAGTCAAAAGCCAAGCGAATGCGTTAATTCACAAGGAGCTGCATTATTTTGCATTTTCGCAATTTATTAGCTGTAGTAATCGGATAACCAAGGTGTGCGTGTAATTTCACAAACACACAAATGTGTGAATGTGGAGTTTTCTTGTTTTTGTAATATTTTAATAAAGTAAATACAGAGAAGATCTGTGAAAGTCTGGCGAATATCGACTCCACTTCTAACTTTACTCCGTTTTTCCGTGATCTGTCTTTACAGAACTGATATTTCCCGTGCTGCCGTCTTTATGATGTCTCAGTATACTCTAAATTAGATTGTGGATGCATAGTCAATTACCGTTTTAATATCCATAAATAAATTACACTGCCGGGAATATACACCAGAGGAATTGTCTGGGATGCCGTTTTTTTCCTGGTACCAAAGATCTTATCTTTGTTGCTATTTCACTGTTTTACTCGAGCGTATTACGCAAACATCCAGCGTGTCCCAAATACGTACATATATACACCATTTAGGAAGAGTCGATTTTAACAGACATTATCCTTCTATTATGCAGGGAGGTCATTAAAGGAAATGGACCAAACCCTGGCCAGCTTTGGGGTGAAAGAAGGCGCTAAGATCATGATGATAGGAAAGAGGGTAAGGACGTTTATATTTCTTGTAAATATGCGGTATGCAGAAAACAACCCAATCGATTGCGGCGAACTGTCCATTAGCTAATATCAATTTAGAGAGACTGCCAGTAACGATAAAGGAAATGGCATGGACATTTTGCGTGCCAATTAAAAGATTTGTCTGTGTAAAATAAGTATTCTTCAGTTTGGAGTACAGTGATATTTTTAACATCAGTTTCTTCGCGTAGAATAGTCCAGAGGAAGAAGCAGAGCTGAAGAAGCTGAAAGATATCGAGAAGTCTGTTGAGCAGACGGCTAAGAAGCTGGACAAAGTGGACGGGGAATTGACGGGTTTGAAAAATGTAATAACCATTTTGTGACTTCAAAGACTGACCAATCAGATGTCATATTCTGCCAGTCAGTTCTTGGATGTTACCCACAATGCACTTGGTTGTAAAAATTAATTTAAGAGAACAGCAGGTTGCATATTTTGTGAGACTTGGGGGCCCATCAGCATCACTTGGTTCTATTTTCCCCTCCACGTGTCTTTAAGAACTTGATGACTGTATACATACATGATTCTCCCTGACCTTTCGTGTCATCGATGAATCATACAGGGTTTCCTAGCAAAGGACCTACAGGCTGAAGCTTTGAACAAGTTAGATCAGAGGGTGAAGGGGGCAGCTGAGCAGTTCATGAAGATCCTGGAGCAGATGGACGGCATGGTACGAGCGAACCTGGGCTCCGCCCATATGTCACATATCTTTGTGTGGCTCAGTAAGTTTGGGATCTGTTCCTGACTTGTGGATTCAAGTCCCATGGTTGACAAAGTAATCATTGGGCCCTTGAGCAAGGCCCTTAACTCTAACTGCCTTTCCATACCTGGATGTTGCTCTGAACCAAAACATCTGCTAAATAAATGCAGATGTCGCTTGTATGTGTTCTCGTGCTACCAGACTGAGCCATATTTATGCACACACGGATGTCCTTTCCGGATAAAAAAGAAAAAAATCTTCTGTTTTTCAGAGCTTGCCTGAGAATTTCAGCGATAGCAGGATGAAGAAAAAAGGCTTGATTAAAACCGTCCAGGTAATCCGGCCTCAGTAAAGCCAGTTTCAGTGTGACCTGGTTTTACTGGTAAAGCAGTCCGACTTAAGCATTAGTTATGGATGCTGGAGAGATAGTGGATGACGTGTGTGTTTCAGTGCCTCCTGTCTCCTTTCAGACCTGTCTCGCCCAGTGTGACAGAATCGAAGCTGGAATTTCTGAACATCTTGCAAAAATCCAGTCCAAGAACCTGGCACTGGTGGACTAGGCCGGAAGGGGCTTTCTGTGTAAATAGCACGCCGCTCTGTGAGCGGCTCGTAGACCTGCACTGTGCTCCGCCTCTGGAGCAGTCTATTTATCTGTCATGAATTAAACTGGACTTGTTACCACAAAAGCAAACATCAGGAACTGCCGCGATATCGCAGTTTGATTTAGTCCAAATCAGGGATTTGTTTCTTTGAAGTGTGTTCCTTGTTGGATACTCTACGGCACTTCTGAAGTCGTCCACGTTGGTGCTGTCCACTCCTCCTCCCATATTCAGGTGCAAGCAGGTCTTAAGGAGCTTTGTAATCATTTTCTGTGTGCTCCTAAGCTTAGTAATCCCTGTGTTACACCTTAATTTTCAGGTCCCACTGTGTACTCATAGATTTCTTTTTTTATGTAACCTATACAAGAAGTACTGTAGCTAAGTTTCTGTATAAGGAAGAACGTTCCCACTATAAAATGATCTGGTTCACTTATGTACCTCAGGTCAAGGCACAGACCGGCTTTCAAATTCATCAAGTTGTCTCCTTGTTCATGATCCATTTTGCAATCCAAGTGAATTTTTAATAATGATGCACATTGCCTCTGTATGGTTATTTTAAGGGCAAATGAGCAAATATTTACCTTCCTGTTAGTGCAAACTGATTAATTTCTGTAAACCTAATTTGGAGAAAATGGATAAACATGTTTCTCACTGGGAACCAGGATGAGAACCACTGTCAGGTTTCTGAACCGAAACCTGGTGGGAAATTGAGGCGAAACTCGACATCCTCGTGGATTTTTAAGCAACTTGTTTCTATACCATTTTATTCCCCCCATTTTGGTAGGCATTTTAATTTTCATAAAAGCAGAAAAACATTCAAGTGTTCAGTCTTACACACTAACAGTGCAACTCAGTAAAAACATTTATCTCTGCCACCTTCAAAATGTCGTGTCCCTGTGTGGTTTTTGAAATAAACTCATTAGGTATGACTGCACTCCTTGTCTTCATATCAGGACCATACTATGGGAATTCCCCTAGACCAAGGTAGAGGTTTTTTACATCCAGAGGTGGATCGTTCGGGTCCAGAAAGTAAAAATCCAGACCAAGATTTTGTTTCAACCAACCAGTTGTGTATACAGAGTCTCAGTCACAGAGTACTCAACTGGTTGGTTAAAACAAAATCTTGGCCTGGATTTTTACTTTCTGGACCTGGACTATACATTTCTGCTAACATCTCACAAATACACAGGTAAAAGACAATCAGTCTTTATGGTGAATCAGACCCTGGTAATTCATGAGAAACAATCACACCTCTAAATATAATTTGATTAAAATTCTAACTGAAACTACCTTAAGTGCTTTGCTGTTTATAAAGACGGTCAATGTTGAGTGTTTCTCAGCTCATCCTCAGGGACTCACAGACCGTTCACTCTGGGGGGGTAAAGGTGCCCCTCAGCCTCCTATAACCTGCCCAAGCTGAGCGCATACTGTGACCAGTGATGACACGGCGGACGCTCATCCTCTTTCACTTCTATTTGGTGTAGATATCCCCCGTTCACTCTCCATCACCAGCCCGTCACCAGTTCAGCCTGTAGCTGTGAGGGAAGATCTTTTTATGCAGGTATTCCACCACCTCTGCCTTGCTGGTCAGCTTCTCAAACTCATAGAACGGAACCTGCAAACAGAGCCCCACAAAAATATCTGGGTATACATGAATAATAAAACCGGCATTCGAAACCTAATGCACCGACCGGCATTTGGACAGAGCGGCAACACTCCATGATTTCCCAGGCTAGGAGACATAGCTATCAGGCTCCACAGAATGCAGTAGCAATAAAATTTCAACACATGCATTTAGAACCAATGGCATCTGATCATTTAAGCCCCAGAGCCAGACTGGCACCTTAATAATTCTGCATTCCCCTGAAGGGCCCACTGCCTACCTGAACAACTTCATATCCCAGAAGCCTCAGGTGCCTCTGTTTAATGGCCTCTTTGCCAAGCAGCCTCCTCGTGTTTGTGGTGAACCGCTTCGGACCATCAATGCACACGGCTATCCTGCAGATCAACACCGAGAACATACAACACTGAATATCTCCTAGGAATCATATACTGGATGTCAAATGAGCTTGACTCAAGATGTTCTCCCGGAAAACGATCAGCTGGCAAGTTATATCAAACGCAAAAGATCTTAGAATTTTCTTTAGAAAAACAATGCCATGTCAGTAGAGTTAAAATAAAGTTTTAACAAGACAATTCAACAATTCACAAGAGAAATTGCAAAGGTTCATACTTCTTAAAGACGTCCTCAAGATTGCTGGCTGGTAAGACGTATCCTTCTTCATCGAGCTTTATCTCCACATCTGTACCAAGGAAAACACCCATTCATTCACACCACAGTCATCTTCATACATACATCAAAGAGCTGGAGGAAGGTATTAACAGCCCAAAACACTTCAAACTCAACTTAGCATTTCTCTGTCCAGAAATGTCACACTTAAACAGTGTTGGAAATTTCAGGTCCAGAATGTAAAAATCCAGACCAAGATTTTGTTTCAAACGACCAGTTGAGTATTCTGTGACTGTGAGTCTTTAACTCTTTGGTTGAAACTTTCTGGACCTGAAATTTCCACCTCTGCATTTAAGTAGTTTCTTTACACAAAATAAAGGATATTTCTTACTCTTTTTGCCAACCTATGCCTTGTCATTATTTCTTTCAAAAAGTACCCTGAAACTATCTGTTGAAATGCAACACTTTTTCAGCATTATTCATATAAAATATTGGTCAACTTCACCCTCAATTTCCTCATAGCAGCTTACAAAAGCTGTGCAAAACCCGGTACCAAAACCAAGTTTGGTTTAGTTCTGAGACTTCAGCAATCAGTAGCAATCTATACAGGGCATCTCACCTAATGTGTAGCAGTATGGCGTCAGGACACGGGACGCAAAGTAGGCCCGAGCCCCCAGCAGGTCGATCAGGCCAGCTTTGACCGAGTTGTAGAGGTGCCCCTCCACGGGAGTCTCCAGGGACCGGCCGGGCACAAGGAAGGACTTCACACGGTACTTCCGATGAAGGCTTGGTCCCTACGATAAAAGTTAGGCTCGTCGGCAACGAAATGAGAATCCCAGCAGGGAAGATGCCGGGTAAGAGTGGAAACGGCTCATAACAGCCTGAAAATGGGCTTCTGATGAACAAGGTGCTTACCTCGTAGAAGGGACACTCCAGCTTAACGGTCATGTAGAGCTGCGTCAGCTGTGAGAGTGTGATCCTATCTATTCCCGTGCCTTGTTCTGAAACAGATTGAAAGAAATGGGCAGGTAAAACACTGAGGTTACCCTCAAACTTACCATTTCCCTGTACAGAAATATCACATGTAAATAATTTATTCACAAAGATAAAATATGATTCTTGCTCTTTTTGTTAATCCATGCCTTGTCATTTTGTTCAAAAACTGCACTGAAATCATGGAAATGCAATGAATTTTCAGCATTCTTCATCTAAAATATATATCGGTCAATTTCACACTCATTTCTCATAGATACCCAGTAAACTAGATACCAAAATAAAGCTTGAAAAAGATTCAGGATACCAAAACCTGGGAAATGGAAAGAGAGACAGAGACAGAGACAGAGACAGACTGACTGACTGACTGACTGAATTAATCCCTCGGGAAGGTTCCTCCTGGAATTATATAATCTTCTGACTTATCAAATCTAACCTGGGCTACTTTTTCATTTCTAACAGCCAGTAAGTAACAGCACCCAGCCAACAGAGACTTCCATGAGCCACGGAGGAAGACTATACCTTGAAGCTGTTGGAGGAAATAGGGGTTGAAAACCTTGGCCACGAAGTTGAGGGGGAACCTCTCAGCCAAGGTGCACGAGTGCAGGAGGTTGAGCACCGTGCGCGGCTGGAACTGCGAGAAGCGCGAGTGCAGGATGGCCTCCACCTTCCGGAAGAGGACGGCCGCGTTGGGTGGGAGGTACGCCAACTTCCCGAAGGGCATGATCTGCCGGGCAACCTGGCTGGTGCTGTAGCTATCCGCCCGGTACACGAAGCTCTCAGCCACCACGTCGAAGATGGCCGGCGAGAGGACGTTCCGGCGGGCGAGGTACTGCATCGCCTTGGAGATGGTCTCCGGATGTGACTCAAAGGCCGTCGCCGTGACACGCCTCTCCAGCGCCTCCACGAAGAAGCGGTCGCTATGGCCAAAGTGCATGAGGGCCGCCAGAACCGCTGCCAGCTCGCCGTCCGAGAAGCTGCCCATGTGCCGCACCGAGTGCTTGCTAAGGCTAATCACCAGTGGCATGGCCTGTGTCTGGTCCAGGGCCACCAGGGCGATCAAGACCCGGCTGATGGCAGCCGGGCCAAGCCGGCTAGCGATAGACACGGCGTGGGTGTTCATGGTGTTCAAGAGTTCCTGGTAGCGACCACCTTCTCCTGCTCCGGCCTGGAGCAAGCCATAGACGGCAGCTAGCTCATCCAGGCTCCAGTTCGCCGGGGATCCAAGTCGCACCTGATCCATCACCTGCTGTAACATCCCACATCCAGGCCCTTCCAGGGCCAACAGCGCTTCTCCGAGGCTACACAGCTGTGCCACGGAGAACCTGTCCCGGTCCAGCCGCTCCTGGCTCTCGGACACCAGTCGCACCACCAGCGTGCTCCAGGGATCCACGCAAAGGCGCGTGCAGGCCAGCAAGGCGGACGCCAGGCCGGCCTCGGTGAGCCGCCGGGACTCGTGCTCCAGCTGGAAGCAGAGAGCCCGGACCACGTCATTCTGAAGTACCTCCGCGTCCCTTAGGCCGCCCTCCCCCAGCTCAAGGTCCGCGATGCGGTGCAAGGCCGCAGCCGCCATGGTGTCTGACATCACCTCCGCTGACTGCAGGAGACGCAGGACCTGCTTTGAGGAGCTGCAGTCCCGGAGCCTGTCTGAAAAAGCCCGCTCGTCTTCCGCAGCGGGCCGGTGCAGCTGCGTGAGGAGGAACCGAGGCATGGAGTCGCCATGGAGACACACGGACCCGAAGCTGAACGTCACTGGGTCCCTGATGACGGTGGAAAGGTGTGCTCTCCCACCGTCAAAAGGGAGAGGATGGTAGACCCTCCTCCTCCAGACAGCCTGGGGACAAGCGAAGCATGCGGTTTGCACCCAGGGCTCGACGGGACTCCGGGAGAACGATGCTGCACCGTGAAAAGCACGAAGACCTCGGCTCCTCGGCACCAGACTCCTCGTCACGGCCCGAATCAACTTCAAAGCCATGACGCAGCTGGGACGCTCACCTGGACTGGGAGCCTACAGAACAGGAGACAGCACAGACCCTCTTAAGTACATGTTTTCAAAATTTCACGTCTTCTAGGCTTCTAAATAATTCGAAAAATCTGTTTCAGTCACGTCATGTTTATTGTGTTGCTTGTGTTTCGGGTAAGAAGCGAACCTTAAAGGTTTTAGGGATGGATAAAAACAAACCGGTCCGATTTGCCCTTGGAAAGTTAATGCCACTGCTAGGTATCTGTCTAGTATGTTAATTACAGACTGGCTGAAACAGCCGACTATTTTGCTTAGTGCTTTTTTTTGTACAGGTCTTCCTAATATACTTATTAAGATAACATGTCCACAATTCAAGTAAAAACCTTTATACTACCTTTCCGAAAGCTCACTGGCATGTTACGAATCCGGCATGGCTCCACAGCTACCGATGACAACCGCGGTTTCACTTCCGGGAGCGTGATGACGCGCAGGGGGCGTGGTTGCGTAATGAGCGGCGTATTTACAGAGGTACCCAGTTATAGGTGTTACGTAGAATAGATATATCCCAACACGATGAACACATATAGCAAGATACCGCAACACAAATCGGATATATCCAAGCATAGGCATGTTGTGCAGCTGGGTTTAGGGTCCGAGTTATGTTAAAAAAACACACAGTGGGGTTATGTCTGCATGAACTGGTTTTCCATAGACGAGGCACCATGATTAACAGCTATACGTAGATAGGGTGACCGTACGTATTTTGCACTGCAAACAAGAGGATAGAGAGGGCAGTACGCGGAGAGGCTTAAAAGCAACAAAAATATGCATACAGAAAATGTAACTATGTCAGCGTGACAAAGCGAAATCCCCGACATTTCAGCGTTTTTTAGGTCTCAAAAAATGACGTGTGATCATTCTAATAGTATTTGGTAAGATTGCTCCATATATAATTAACATAATGTCCTTTCTGTTGGACTGTCTAGAGAGAATGGAAACGTAGTCCGCATGTTTTGTCCCTCTGTTGCGCTGCAATGATTTTATACGAAAATATTGATGCAGATATCGTTTAATTTTCCACATCATGGTTGCACACACACAGGTTACTTCTCTATTACATGGAGACACAAGAAAAGAATAAGAAATTATTGACGCCAAAGTTTAAGCTTAAACTCATTACCAAAAATACAGCATTTAGGGATTTTCCTTTTTTACAACTTGATAGTACATGTTGATAGTCACAAAAGGAGGTCTTCGTAACAGCATTTCACGGGGGTCTGAAGAACAATACCATCGATTTGGGGCAGGTTTTTAGCAAAGCCTACCTGCAAGCTGTTATCTCCCTACATCACAACAGATGTTCAGACAAAAACACAAAAAAACAAGTTGATAGAGAACTTTATTTCAAAAGTATCAGCTTACAAAATGTAAAAATCCAGCTAAGTCAGACCTTTAAATTAACAAGGGTGTTTCGTGGATGAATTTTCCGTTGCTTTTACATTTTTAACAGCGATTTTTCACGCCACAGGGATACACACGACCTTCTGCGGGGTCAAAACGGATATTTATGACAGATGAGCACATCTGCTACGACTGATTTCTGAGGTTCAGATATCTGGTAAAAATGACAAAATGGTTGCGCCGTCTGGTATATGCAGTCTGGCTTTATTGCTAAGGCAGTCAACAGAACGATCTAACTTGTTAAAAAGACAGGACGTGGTGCACAAGTCGAGCGAGGAGGTCTCCAGGTATCCG
>JAODJU010000093.1:289760-303093 GCA_026776725.1 Gnathonemus echidnorhynchus
CAGGCCCCGCCAGGCAACCGCCGAGAGTGAGCCAGCACACACCAGAGCATCCAGCCCCGGACATCGAGAACCACCGAAGCACCGGCAGCAAATTAGTTGTCATTGTTGACACACCGACAAAATGTGTCCTCTGCATTTAACCCATATGTGACATAGCAGGGGGCAGCTAATTCAGCACCTGGGGAGCAGTGCTTGGGGGGTGGCCTTGCTGGTTGGGGAATCGAACCTGCAATCTTTCAATTACAAGTGCACATCCCTAACCATTAAGCCACCACTGCCCATTCTGTAATGGATGTTGCTAATTATGTGTCCACAAAGGTGATGTCCTGCATAGGCATGTCCTGCATGGGTAGGGACTGTATGCCAGTTATATTTTTAAACTATTTCTGACAATATCTGCTCTGTGTTCTGAGGAATGAGGTTTCAGAGTCCGCCCCTTGAATCAGACGAGCGGGCTGTTGCATAAAATATATGGATATTTATATCCTGCAACTATAAGACACACGTGTTATGTAACCGAAACTACATTATATCACTGTGCCATGATAAGTGTTGTTTCCCGTCATATGGTCCTATGTGTACGTGGGACAGGTGAGTATGTGGGGTGGGGTGGGCACTAACGGTCGGCTCCAGTTACTGTGCATAGTATTCCGTATTGAATGTCAGCCTGTCACCCGGGCGTGCGATCACTTACATTCTTACATGGGTTAAAGGAAATATTAAAAATCCATCGCATCTCTTCGGGGTATGCCCCCCCCCCAAAAAAAAAAAAAGCATTAAAATCCCGCGGTGCGCTTTAACTCACCGGTAGCGGACGCCCCGCGGCGCCGTGATCGTCGTGCCCCAGGCCGGCCGCCCAGCTATATTTAACGACCTCCGTGGCCATAAAAGGTCGGGAAGGCGGCATCCACATTCCGCCGAGAGCCAGCATTATTTTTGTTTCGCGGTCGGCATCCCCGTCCGCCGATTTGGCAGGCTCTCACCGCCCGCTTTCCAGCGTTTGGAGTCGATCGTCTCTCTGACATCTTTCTGCCCACGGGGAACACGTTGTCACAGGCAAGTAAAACTTTTTAAAACGTTTTACTATCGAGTTCAATGATCGCAGATAAGCCATAGTCGCAGACCAGGCGTATGATTGTAAGCGCATCGCTGCTGCACTCTCATTAATTAGGCCTAAATAACTTCTTAATTGCTTCATACAGTACTCATCAATTTACGTGTGTGCACAGCTGGGTCCTATAATAAAAAAAATCCTTTCTGATTGCAATTTACTTTGATTACATTTTTACACAATGTGTCAATGAAAACCATGTTTATATTTATTACTTAATGTCATGTTTTATATACTGCTGTACAGTACTTTATAATTAATGCCAATGACATTTTTTTAACTAATAACTTAACCTGTCCAATTATTCTAGCCCGCCATCCATGTACTTCATCACTTGGGGGTCCAAGTAAAAATAGTTTTTTTAAGTTTTTAAAAGGTCACACTGACAAATACGTGCAACACTCTGTTCCGCGCATTGTCACTGCAATGGGTGAGAACATGTATTTAGCTTCACCACCACTAAATCGTTAACAAGAGCCGATGAAGCGCATTTCGGAAGCCGTGATCATTAACGGAGACGTTATTGGATGCTGAATGGAAACGCACAGGGCTGCCGGAGACTCGGGACGGCGCAGGATGTCGGGATCCCTGCCTTTCTACCAGAAACATCACCGCCACTATGACCGCGCTTACCGCAGCAAGGAGTTGCAGTCCGCGGTTAGCCAGTACCGCCAGTCCAGCAGTTACGCGGCGCAGAGTAGCGCAAGCAGCATCAGCAGCAGAGGGTAAGGGGGCTGAGTATTTACGGTGCTGCACCGTGCCGCTGCGTTTTTTTTACCCGTCCCGTACTTACCTGAGACAGGCACAGGATGAGCCTGACTGAGCACCCAATTCCGTTCTAGCAAGCCCTCCTTCTCTCAACTAACCACCTGGATCTCTCCAAACCTCCCACTCAATCCTTGACATGAGCCCCTTCTTCTTCTCTCCTTGACTTACACCACTAAACTCTTCAAAGTTGCTATTCATTCAGAAAATATGACCTTTTTGCTCTAATTAGAACATTTAACATGGGCTTCAAGCCTCGATAATTCTTAAATAATCTCTCATATTTGTGCACACTTATAATCATGCATAATGGTCAAAAGAATTTCTGAGGATTTGGAATAGGTATTTAAGTCCTCCTTTATAAATGCATGCTTACAGATTAAACTGTCTTTGTACTGTTCGTGTCAGGAGGCTACCTCAGTTCTAGGTCCCCCGACCTGCACAAGCCTGATTTCACGAGGAGGTAGGCAAGAGTTCCCCAGTTCTGGTCCTGGAGGTCCAGAATCCAACACCGTTTGCAGATTTCCCCGCTCAACAGACACCTTAATCCGCTAATTACCAGGTTCAATAGGTGTGAATGAGCAGGGAAATTTGTAAACTGTCACTCCAGGACCAGAATTGAGGAACCCTTCTGTAGGCAGTGCTTGAAGTCGGCTGGTACTCACTGTACTGGTACTCGCTGTACTGGTACTCGCTGTACTGGTACTCGCTGTACAGCACCTCTTTGTTTTTCTCTTCAGAGTACCAGCATCTCTCGATATCTGCTGGTGCTGAATAACATTGGCAGTACCACCGCCTGGTACTGAACAACAAGGGCTGTACCACCACCTGGTACTGAATAACAAGGAGAGTAACCGCACCTGGCACTAAATAATGTTTGGCAGTACCAGCACCCAGTACTGTATAACAAGAGGAGTACCTGCACCCTTTTTCCCCACTTCAAGCACGGGCTTTGACATACTTTCAGTTGAGTTATATGGTTTTTAGGGCAAGATATTTCGTACCTGCACTGCAACTGTACCCAGAGAGACGACAGATCAGTCCCACTGAGATGGCCAGCTTTGGTTTGTCTGAGGATCCGATGATCTTCTGATGGTTTTGTAATAGTGCATGAAACAGCAGCCAGTACTAAGATGTTTTGGTGGCCAATTCTGGTTTTGGGAAAGTTTGAATGATTTTCACAGCTTCCTCCAGCTTCAGGGTGAACTGGGACTGAACCTGACACTGTTGTATAGTAGTAATCAACCTCTCTTTTGCCTAGGAATGGTATAGATTTTAAAGTTTGACTTATTTTTCATGACTGAATTGTTCAGTAGTGTGTTAACTGTGATGTTCATTGAAAATATAAGAAAAGCAGTTTGGTTTTGGCCTGAACTGAGTGAACATACAACATGCCTGATTTGTAATCCCTGTGTGAGGACAGTGACCTCTGTAAAGGTCATGTTTGAAAAGCCTGGTGAGACTATGTGACTTCAGCAGCTTCGGGTGACACAGAGCTACCAAAGATCACTGGTTCAGGTCATACTGTTCCACCAGCAGCGATCAGTTTGGAGCTCCCTGTCTGTGAAGCAGAGGTTACTTTGACTTAATTCCCTTGACTTGGTGATTCCTTGAATGTTTTTGTCTTGAGAGAGGAACGTGTTGACCCTTTTCAGGTTTTGGCCACGCCAGGAGAGAGGATCAGAGGGTGTCTCAGGGTAGGATAGCTGTCTGTGTCTCCGCTCTGGTACATGGTTGGTGTTTATCATGGAATAAACCTCTAAATCCAGTCCGATCAAGGCTATTGGCATCCTGGTGATCCAGCCAGTAGTGTCGCCTCACTCGGAACCAACAAGGTCACAAATAGACTTCAACATGTAAGGAATCTCTCAGAGCATCTGATAAACTATTAAAATAACTTTTTGATAGAAGTGAAGTTTTGTCTTATGTGTAGACACATTGTGCTGTCAATCATTCACTATATGTAATGAATTTTAATAGATATTTTTTACTTTTGAGAGACAACTTTCTGTTTGATAGAATGGCATTATTGAGTCGTCTGATTAGGTTTGCGTTAGTATAAAGTAAAGTGGTTTGACCTTTCACTGAATAAACTAGTAAAGTATATCTGATCTGATCCCAGAGGGAAATTCATGAATATTCCCCTCCAGGGTTTTATTTCAGTGTTTGGTGGATTAGGTCCTGAATCAATGCCATTGTTGGTCCTCGGGTGGATTCCTGGTACAAGGACAGAAGCTCAGTCTATCTGAAGACCCCCCCCCCCACACACCCCCTCAGTCCAGGTGTCAAGGCTTTTGTTTTACAGCTGGCGGGTGACGACAGTGACGTCAGGGGACAGCTGGTCTTCGCTCCAGTAAGCTGGCTCGGTGTAGCGGCTGCTAACGGGGTGATTGATGGGGGAAAATGTTGCAGCAGGACCCCGCGAGCAGAACTGGGCCTGGGTTCAGGACTTCAGCACCTCTGGTGGCTGAGACAGGTTCAGACCATGCCGGTTAACGTTGGTCACCGGGCCGCCAGATTTCAGTGTATTTTTATACAGCCCCTTTCACACCAAGGTGCTTCACGTGGGTGTGCTGTGGTACATTAAAACATCATTAAGAGAGAACAATACAAAAAACAGGGGAAAAGAAAGACAGAGGAATGAAAGGAAGAGAGCCAGATGACAATGGAGGACAGGAACCAAATACTCCCAAGTAGGGAGAAAAAAACCTTTGGGGGTCCAAGGTCAACTGGCTGCCCACCCCCGCCCCCCCCGGGCAGACTAACATTACTGAATACAGAAAAGAGTGGACTTGCCTGCTAAAGGCCAGGTGTAAGGTGTGATTAAGGATCAAGACAAAGTCTGTCAATAAGTCTGTTCTCCACACTGGCCTGTGTAGGGCGGCACTGAAGGCTGCACCCAGGATGACACAGTTAGTAGGTCCCACTGGCAGTGTCACCCCTCCATGGGACTGAACCAGGACTCCAGTTCAGATGATGCCCACCCTGGGCCATGTGGGAAGAAGGGCAGAGAGTGTGGGTGGTCAGAACATGCACTGACACATTAATGGACAAGCGTAGTAGATAAAAATGGCAAGTACAGCAGCATGCTAAGGAATTTGCTCAGTCCATGACATCATTCTCTCTGACTGACCAGCAGATAATTACCATAATTCCTTTGTGGTGTCCAGCTGACTCTAGCGTGCAGGGGGGCGTTCCCTGAAAGGCCACGGCATTAGAACGTGTTAGCTGCTATCTTCGGAGGCAAGCGGCAGTTTTTATGGTTGTCGGCTTCTATGAAGGAGCGCAAGGCCATGTTGTGGTTATTCTAAAAGCAGTAAAACGAAAGTGACTGACGAGCCCGTCTCACTCGCTCATTGTTCTGTGCTCATTGTCTGAGAGATCCTGTAGTGTCTCGTAATCCCTGCAGGGGGCAGCAGCTGTCTCATCCCCAGAATATTACTTTACACAGCTTGGTTACTTGGTAAATTATTCTATCTAAATTGAGAAAATGGTAAGGGGGAAAAAATGAGAATTTGAGCTGAGTCTGAATTTTGGCCATTGATCCTGTTAGCTGGGCAATACCAGGCATCCGGTGCGTTTCTGTGCAGAGATTTCATCAGCCTAGCCTGTGCCTGAGGCAGAGAGTTCTGGAAATTTGGCATGAATGATGTATAGAACCTCCCCCTCTGTCGCCTTTACCAAGCTGACTTGAATTCCCAAAGTAATGCTGTCTATTGCTCATAAGTATGTGCCCCCTTGTGTCTGGCAGAGAGACACAATTCTCCTCTCCTTCCCCCCAGCAATGATGCGCGGACCCAGGTTATATCCGTGGGAACCACGGTTTATCCGCAGATTGGGCGGGCCGAGTTGTAAAAATGAACATTCTCATTAATAGTGGATGGGTTGTGGGTGGGCGATATATATCATAAATGAGATAAATATTAATTACATTTTCTAAAATGTGAACATATTTTAAGCTTCATTTTCCAAGTAAAAATTACATTTGTGTTAAGAGACAAAAAAAAGATCCGGGCGAAAATCAAATGAGAATTAAAAATAACAAGGAAAAAAAAATTATGTGTAGGAATGATTAAATGAAATAGTTAACAATGACAAATCAAGTGCTGGTTATGTCATAAGTGACATAGTGTTAGTAGTGTTAATTGGGATGTTGCAGTGACATGCAGAATTTTGTTTTGAAGTGATAATGGAGTATGGCAGCTTTTGTTTGGACTGCTGAGTGTGTTTTGTTTGATTACTTGTTTGTTTGGGGCAGCAGCCAAACCTCATTATCATCAGCTTTTAAACTGTGATCATGAAGTTCAGAATATAAGATCAAAGGGATTAGAGATGTCAGTCTGTATTCAGGCTGTTGTGGAAATACCTGTGGCCATTTTTGTTTTTCCAAAAAAGAACTTTTACTTTGAATAAATGTTTATTTATTTAATACCAGTGTAATAAATTCAGTGTAATATGTCACCATATCATAATTTTTACATATATCCCACTGAGAAATACTGGTAATGTGTGATTGGGTGGAGGTCTCTAAATTGGAGAAAATAATCCGTTTGTGTGGGTGGTGGGTGGATGATTTGTGCATATATGATTCAGATGGCGTCAGAGCCGATCCGCATATCACTGTCCCACAGGGCTCCTCTGGTCAGTCGTGCTTTACAGTGGCCAGACGAAAATCCCATGTTGAGGAAACACATGAATGCTACGATGTGATACATTCCCATCCAGATTTAACTCTCATTTCCTCCCCACTTACTCATTGGCTGATGAGCGTGTATTGTTTATGCATTAAACTGACAAAAAGCACATTTATAGGAACTTTATTACTTACCTCTTTGTGTGGCTGTGAGACATCCCCGGTTCTCAGCACATCCCCTAGGGGGCGCCGCTTTAGAGTGGAACAGTGCTAACTCCTGTTTCCATCGTCGCAGACTGAGGGCCTCTGGGTACTCTGGGGTTGAGGAGGAGAGCAAATCGAGCCCCATCGTCAAGAGAGCCAAGCCCACGTACCTGGCCCTGGACAAAGAGAATCAGATCATCGGCTACGTCGTTCCCGTCTTTAGAGGCAGGTGGGTGGACTGACTCTGGAGCCAGAATGTCCCTTGGCGTAGGCTGAGACATTCACCCTTTTGACCCTTTCTGACCAATGACAACTAACTTTATAGCCAAAAACTCTTCTCTCTGGAGCCATCCCCCGGGACAGGCTGAGACTGCTGCCTCATTTCGACCAATCACAGATGACTTTATATTCATGGTAGCCTTAAACTTGTCTCTGATTGGTCATAGTGGGTCGCAGTTGAAAATTGACATACACACTAGACTTCTTCTTGTCTGTTGTTTGCAGCAGGCATACCGGTGACAATGGGCGACAATTCTTATTCTGTCCTCCTGAGACGCCCTTACGGAGTTTAAATGGCCACTGTTATCCCTTAACTGACGCAACGCCCCCTGTTCCCTCACAGTCAGGAGTTTGCCAGCGGCTTGTCCGACACGGAGGAGGCACGGGTGAAGGAGAGCGCTGGCCACCTGGCTCGCAGGAGCCTGTTCGCCAGCAAAATGGAGGCTGAGAGGGTGGAGCAAACTTCCAGGCGCTATGCCATGAGGGAGTCTGCCGAACGCATCTCTTTGAGCAAGAAGGCGAGTGATTGGACACCCCGGTCACATGACCTTGGCGGCCCTATCATGTGATCAACAAGGTCCATATAGTAACAGTCCATCACAGGCCTACTCTCTCACATCCTCAACCCTACACTTTTGGCAATAAAAAGATGCTAATGCTACCCAATGATCCACCATCATGGACATTTTATTTTTGGTTTGTCCATTCCCGCATTATAGAGGTTTTTTAACCATTAAAAGATCACAAATTCTTGTACGTGGACCTTAAAATTTCTCTACAGTACAGTGTGTTGTGGTTTCAACAGACCTAAGATCCTTTTTATAAATAGCTGTTGGTAATAATGCACAAGCATGTCATGCACGTACCGGGTCAGGACTGGATATCTGTCAGGACCACCCCCCCAAAGATTAGTGCTTCTAAATATTAAATCTGTCCCGTGTCCGCTTTCAGTTAGAGAGGATCTCCTAGATGCAGATAGAACTTCACGCATTCCGAATGGGATGGGCAAACCCTAGATTGAGCCACTGCTGTGATACATTAAGATCAGTGACATTTTGGTTCTCCCCAGTGGGCCGGAACAATATGGAGGCTGTCAGAATCCCACACTGTTGTGGTCAGAGGCCCCTGGGCTATTTGAGTCATCAGAGGCCCCCTTACTGGTTTCTACAGTGGTGAGGTTGTTAAACCGGAGGGTGGCAATAAAATTAGCAGACCAGGGTGGGGGTGCTTTGAGGCCCCCTTTTCGCAGAGGCCCCTGATGTACCCTAGCTTTAACGAAGGACGTTTTTTGTTCTGATGGAGCCCTTGGGTTACGGGTTAACTACTGTCGTTGTTACGATTCCCTTAGCTGTTCCGAAAAGGAAAACGACTGGTTACTGTAAACCAGCCACGACAATAGAGGCAAAATCAAAATGTCAAATTCTGGGATTCCCTGCTCTAGCTAGTTAGCCTGGAGGACTAGACACTCATCAGCTCTCTCTGTCACCTCCCCCTACCCACCCAGATCTACGAGAACGAGGAACATCACCGGCGGATGAATGAGGACAGCCTGCAGCACGCTCCGGAGTTCGTGATCAAGCCGCGTTCCCACACCGTGTGGGAGAAGCAGTGCGTGAGGCTGCACTGCACCGTCACTGGCTGGCCGGAGCCTCGTGTCGTCTGGTGAGCGCCCCCTGCTGCTTACATTGGGGTAAAACACGTAAAATGTTACATTGGGGTAAAACATAACCTGGGTAAGAAGCAGGAAATTGTGTAACAGATAAGCGGTATTGGTTTATATATTTACTCTATATATCATTTATGTAGTATATAGACTTCCATCCATACATACATCTTCTGGCTGCTTATCCACAAAAAGAAATAGAATCCACGATCCCGGAAGTGTGGGAGTATGTCCACTGAGTCACGGTGACTCCTATGCTACAACCAACTCTTAGGCCCTGAATCCCACATCCTTATTAACCACTACTCCCTCTGCTGGCCACTTTAGCGAAGACCACAGTCACCACAACGCCATTCTTGGAAAGTGTGGGTAGCCTCTGAGTAGCCTTTCAGGTCAGAGGCTGTGCTGGCGGACGTCGGTTCTCGCTGGACGTAGCCGGGGTTTATTTCCTGGAAGGACAATGGCGTTCCTGGAGCCGCACACAAACAGGCCAGGCCGCTACACTTCTCTGGCCTATTTTAGAGTTTGAGTGCTGTGTGGCACCAATTGGGAGGTTTATCTGTAGGAAGTGCTAATTGGCTGGCAACATTACAGATGATTTCATTGACCTAGATAATTACGAGCGACTAGACAGCTGTTGGGAACCACACAAAGATCTTCATATTTTCAGGAGGTTTCTTGTGCTCTTTTCTGTCTCCCAGCTACCTGAGATTCTCACATTTTCTCCTCTTTTCCAGCTCTTGTCCTCCTCAGACTTTCATTCCCATGTCTGCTGATATTCTTCACCTCCACTGCTTGTGTTTCTTCCACTGATTTTTCCTTCCTCCCTTTCTTCTGTCCCCTTATCCCTGAGCAGGTACAAAAACAATGTCACTATCGATCCGCTCGCACACGCGGGCAAGTATAAGATCGAGAGCAGCTACAACGTCCACTCACTGGAGGTTAACAGGTAGGCGAGCACTTCTGATGGTGGCCTCAGTACCCTGCTGCATTTTTTCCGCTGCTTTCCAGCCGCGATTATAGCCGCCAGTCCTCCTGATAGCGATACAGAGCCCTCCCGAGTTACATCTGCTGGCTGCAATACGGAATTCTTTAGGAACCATTCTAATAGTGGTCATAGGTCAGTCGTCACGGCAACACGATCGCACTATCTCTCCAAACTCGCAGCTCTCGTGATAGGTGTGGCTCTGAGTTTTGTGGTGTTGGTCGGAGCGAGCCAGGACATCATCCCCCTGGCCTTTCACTTTTCTGACATTGCATCGATCGAACGAAATATTAGACCCTTCGGTACATGAGACTAATCATCAGCTTTAAAATGATTGATCTAACAGGCTATTCTTGCAAAGCTAGCTGTGTACTATGTGAAATATAAGCTTGCTGGCTTTTATTCAAGGGAAATCTAGGGGACAAGTTAGTCAATCCAGTTCAAAGTGTTTTACGCTGTGACCACAGTTAATGTTCTGGTTCCAGTTCGCAAAGGAGAAACCAGATGGTTCTGCCTCATTCCGCCTCGATCTTGCTTGGCATGGTAGCAGAAAAACATTTTGAGTGGCCCCCGTCTTTTCCTAACCCCCACCCCCATCCATACCCCCGATAACAAAGAGGTCATCTAATTATACCACAACGGCACTCCGAAAGGAATTCTGCCCCGATAAAGGGCAGTTGTGGTTTATTTTTGGCCCAGGTCAGGCTAGAGTAGCTGATTCGTGGCCGGGTTTTTAAATATTATGGGGTAGTACAGTATGGAAAAATAAAAGCAGAACCCTACAGGCATCACAAGCTCACGGATGCAGTGCAATGTGATGTTTATTTAACCTGCTTCTAGTTCTAAGTTGCTTTGTAAAATCAATGAGGATAGAGCGCAATTGATCTTTGGATGTTGAGATCAATTATTCCCCCTAGATTTTCTGAACTGGGCTGACTTCACTGCTTGCTACACCAGTTGTACCATTTGCAAATTATATATTAATTTACTACAGCGGTTCCTATTCCATAATTTAAAACTTTTGGGATATCTGTTGCACTGGTCTTTCACAAAAATTGAGAAATGTGAAATATGTAGGTTTTTTTTCATATCACATTAAGATTACCCACACTGCCTGAATACCAGATAATGATCATGTGACATGCATTACATCATCCTTCTTACGCGTCGGTTTTCGCTACAGTCTGTGGTTATGAGATCCGTCACATGTCTGTCATCGTCTGGCATTGGTGATGCGTGCCTCAGAGGGTCCTTGGCCCGAGCCCCAGGCTGTCACACGTCTTCCTCTCCCCTTTCAGATGTGATTTCGATGACACTGCGCAGTATCGCGTGTCCGCCATGAACTCCAAGGGGGAACTCTCTGCCTTCGCCTCCATCGTGGTGAAAAGTAGGTCCTTGGAGCCCTCTGTCGCCCCCCAGTTCTGTCACATGACATTGCACTCGACTTGGATTCCTGGTAGCCAGAAGCCCCTGATCTGAAGTGCTTGTAGTGGCACAACTCGACAAGACATTGGATAAGGTCATGTTAGGACCACGGAGCCATGGATCTCAGTGTAGCCAACTGCGCACATTCACCTGTGAGTCACTAGTTAGTGTGGTGGTGTGTAGTTCAGTAGGTTGGGATGCTGATCAGAAGGTCACTGGTTCAAATCTGAGTCAGTATTGTGATGTCACCATTGGGCCCTTGAGTGTGGTGCTTAAACCCCAATTGCTCTAGGAACTGGCTGAATGTATGTCACTTTGGATAAAAGTTTCTGCCAAATAAAATAAATGTAAATTAACAAACAACTGTAAAATGCCAGCAATCTCGAACTGACACCAGATGTTCACCGGACTTGCGTCATGCACTTAATCCAAATTGCTCAAGTGAAATATAGTCATAGAAAGCGTAAGATGCTTTTGATAAAAATATCGGTTGAATGTTACAGGTTACTGACTCAGGTCATTCCAGCTAAGTTTTGTTTAGTATGTTTATTTATGTATGTTGGTTAAAGTGGTCCAGTTTCAGTATAGTTTACAGGAAGATTACAATCAACCTAAATATACATCCTTCTCCTGAAATGGACAGATCTCGACTGGTGAGCAGATTCTGAGGATCGTTATGGGACAATGCATCCCTACTCCATCCCAAAACTCTGTTTGGCAGATCTGGACGTTGCCTGGGATTGCCTATTGATTTCTTAGTAACCTCAATCCAGAACAGGCCCTCGTCTAGGTCACAAGCTCGTTCTGGTATCGGTACTAAAACAATCTGACACCAGAACATGCTCAGATTTACAAAGTAAAGTCTGTTTCAGAATCATCGAATCAAATGACCAGGATGCATACAGGGAGACCAAAGGCTTCATGACCACTTAGGCCAGATTCAAAGCCTGCAAATGGAAGGGAGAACCTGAGAGAGTCAGCTGGATTTAAGCATGCAGTTGATGCATTTTATGCTAAGAACATCCGCAGCTCTCAAATAGTCATGCAGTGCAGAATCTAAAGAGCACAGTGGGTGTCTTACATGATACTCACATGATCACTCACTATTGCTGCATAATGTGTGCAGTTTAATGGTCTTACTTTCGATCTTAGGGTTCAAAGGAGAAATAGACGAGTCCCTCCCAGCCCCTAGACAGCGTGAGTATTTGTGTCAGCTCTCCTGTCTGACATGTATGAATGAATGGTGCATTATCGAATTAACATTAGCACCCGTAATGTTTAGTACAGTTGAGTTCTGCCGCACATTAAAAAACATGATATGGATGATAAAGTTTAAAGAAGCTCGATGCCCCTGTAACGTCAATGGGAATGAGGGCATGCTGGGATTGCAGTCAGTGTCTCGTTGATGCCGTGTGGTGGGCCACACGATCGGGGAAACTGCACTCAGTAAATGAGCTGATTTTGATTGGCTCTCTAGCTCTCTTAGCTGATAGGGTGAGACTGAATCTAGATGTAACTCTTCATTATGCTCATATATATCATATTCATTTAGATTTCTGTTTCATATGTATATGAACATAGTGATACTAAATTAAATCTTGCTTCACTATGCTTGTATGTAAAACATACTTTTAACAGCAGCTATGGTATAATAATCAATACTTATGTAAAAGGACATATACTTTTTACAATTTATCATAATCAGCTTTTATCCCTTTGAAGTCTTTATTCCCTTTCTCACATTTATTGAACATGCCATACTATATGAACATAGATATGCGAGCAGGTCAGGCCCTTGCAGTTTTAAGGACAGGATTGAAGGGCCCTGATCCAGGAACCTTGACAAGGCAGCCAGACAGATAAGAATGGAGCTAACAAGGAACAAAGAGATGAGCCAATGAGAAACATTCATGTAGGGATGTCACCCGCAGAAATGGTGTAGAAATGGATGTTGGGGAGGGGTCTTTCCTTTGCATGCGGGGAATCCCTGTTCAAACAGACCTAATAAACAGGAAAGTTCTCCTACCTTAAAGGTGTCTGCAGTTTAAGTCTGTCTGAATTTTTTTGACTTGCACAGTCTGTGTTGGTATGGCTGGGGGGTGAGGAGCCGGAATCGTAACATGCAGGCTGACCGCACCAGTCCGTCTCTGAGCCCCTCACACATTGGCGTTCCTCATGGGCAATGAATAATCTCATAGCTGTTGGGTTAAACTCCTCCATTCAGCATCAAAACCCTTGTCCCTTTCTCCTTGATCCTCGATCGGCACC